>CAJQZJ010011617.1:5551358-5563539 GCA_907164525.1 Lophiomys imhausi
TTAATAAATAAATAAGAGTTAAATAATAACTTAAAAGTTCGGTTTCAACAGTTAGTCTTCTTTGCTATAATGAGCTACAATTCTTCTGAAACTGGGGGCTAAAATACAACCTATTTTAAGGTGTCCCTACCAACTAATTTAGTCACAGTGATGTGGACATAACTAACATGGAAAAAAGATGTGAGAGAAGAGGGATCATTTCTGGGATGGGAGTAGAAAGAGGGCACTATGATGGAGAAATAACTTGAAGTAATAAATAAATATTAGAAAAAGAATGTACGCGCATGTGGAACCACTACCCCTGTGACAAGCTACATTAAAAATTGGAGTGGCAGTTGGAGACAGAAGAAAGTCCCCAAAACTTTTAAACAAAAAGGTTGTAACTTCATTCCAGTCTTTTCTGGTACTCATAGGCTTTGGCATCAGAGTGCAGGAGGGATGAGGAAGAGCTTTGGATTCAAGTCCCAGAATCCATAGGCCTAGCAGAGCCTTCTCTAGTCATCCTAGTGGGCACATCAAAAATGGCCGTACTAATATAAATGTGGAGTGTGCTAGAGAGGACTCAGATGGAAGCAGTAATCTATTGACAATTGGATCAAAGTCTGCCCCGCAACAGTCTTGCAATGAATCTGACTAGTTTTTCTTGTATCCTAAAAAATCTAAGTTGGGCTAATTTTTTTTAATGGACCAATTATTTGGCAGAGGGAATATCAAACAGCATGGCATTGAGACATGTTTACTGGTGGGTGATTTTAGCTGGATTTACAGTATAATCTGGGAGGTAAAAGTAGAATTCAGGAAGATATGTAAAGTGTGGACTTTGAAAATGAAAGAGTGGTGATTTCATCACACTTCCAGACAGAACAAGTGAAGACAAAGTGGTTGGAACTGGAGAAGAGTTTGGAGAGAAGATGAGGCTTTTACTTTGGAGCAAGGGGAAAGGTATCTTGAGGGTAGAACCACCCACTGAGAGCTACAGGCCATCCCAAACTTGGTCATAATGTCTTCTTATCGAAGTGACCAGTGGCTAATGCAGAGATGCTGAGAGTAAGTGACTCTGAGTACTTAGACACCTAAGTAGGACATCTGTATCAAACCTTCACCTCAGGGCTCAGAGGACATCACAAAAAAAAGAGGCAGAAGGGATGTAAGAGATAGAGGATGGAAGAATTGCTCTGCAATTCTATCTTTTGGACACCGTGGCCATTGCATTCACGAACTTACAGCAGCTATATTTACACACATAAGCAGTTTAAAATTTCAGCATGTAGGATGGGGAAAGGGCTTCTTAGGTCCCAGCAATAGCGGAGGAGCTGTTGGCAATAGACAGCTGTTGGGCAAAGAAAACACACATCTTTGTCTGGGGACATGACCACTGGTAAGTTGAACATATCCTGGTTGGTGACCTCACAACCATGCACATGTGCACTGACTCACTGATCGGTCTGAGTGATGGAGATATCAAAATCCAGACATTTAAAACACACACACACACACACACACACACACACACACCACCACCACCACCACCACCACCACCACCACCACCACCACTACAACCACCATCACCACCATAGATATTTAAAAAAAGGCTAAAAGGAGATGGAATAAATGTGGCCAGAAGGTTGTGAAATGACTAACATGAAGGATCTGCAGTGATCATTCTGCTTTATTTACAATTTCAGAGTTTTGTTTCTGTTCTGCGTGTTTCTTTTATTTCAGTTATAATCCATAAAAAATAGGTAACAAATATAATTTCACAGGGAAATTTTGATTTGGTTGTTGATTTTTAAAATCTCCTATGTGTTCGACAAAAACTTCACTTTTCATTTAGAAAGAATGTCATATGGAAATGCTACCTGACTTACCAAGTGCTGTGCTGTGCGCAGTAACTGTTTCTCGGTTGAGGTTCTCCAAACCCCTTTCACATGCTGTATCTCACTCCACCTTTGCATGGTGCATGCCATTTCCCTTAAAAGTCACTCATGACTGTGAAGAAAGGGAAAGGTTGCCTCCCATGGTGATACTGGTGTCAGACAGGGAGGCTAGTGTGGCAGCTCCAGGAAGTTTACAGAGACCCAGACATCATGATATATTGACATCACATTTCCATATTTGTGATTCATTGATGGGCCCTGAAGGCCGGGCCATTGATCTTACATTGTGGCAGAAAGGAGGGACAGACAGGAAGGGAGTGCAGTCACTTCCTCGGTGAGTCAGACTGCTTGCTAAAGAATTGTTTGAATTTATAGCGAGGCTTATTTCTGCAGACATCTAACGGAACACTCAGATCTTCATGGGATGTAAGGGAAGTTGCTGCTGTGTGTTTTGCTAGCCATAGAGAGAGGACAAAATGGCCTCTTGTCAGCACCTTGCAGTCATGTCAAAGGATGAATGCATATGGCTGAGTCCCTTTACTCATTCCACTATATTGCACCTTATTTGTAGACTGGTGCATGTTTCCATATAAATAATGCCTATCCAGCTTAGCTGTTTGCACTAAGTACACAAATTTGGAGTCTTACATTCCATATGAGCTGCAAGACCATGCCTACCACACTGTTCACACACTGAGCAGTCAAAATTTCAGCCCGTTTCGTCCACAGGAAAGATTCTTTGATCCTTCTAGTACTATGGCACACCTGATCTCACAGTACACTACCCAAATCACTTCTTCCAGAGTAATTCCTGACCCAACTACAGGTTCCCACCCATCCTTTCTGCCACTTTCATCTCAGAGGCTCTCACATTATTCCATGCTTCAGATTGGGACTCCAAACTTAAATTTTCCTTGAAAAAATAAGTCTAAGACTAAAGAATCTGGTTTCCCATACATTACAATTAACCACATGCAGAGTTACACAATCAAAGGATTGTGTACATATCATATCATCAACTGTTGTGATACCAGGTAGTTGTTGCATCAGATGAGGTTCTTAAACTCTTTCATACCATACAAGCTCTATGTGTATGCTTTTGAGAAACGGTGAATTCAGAGACCAATGGTGAATAATCACAATAATAAAATAACTTTGAAATATAATCAAACAAAATGTCCATATAATATATGTCTGTGTGTCCAATAAAGGGATATACTTACATTCACACATAAATATTTGTAGTGGTTTGACTAAAAATGCCCCCATTGACTCAGCTGTTTGAATACTTGGTCCCCAGTTGCAAGCACTGTTCAGGGAGGATTAGGGCGTGTGGCTTTGCTGGAAGAAGTATGTCTCTGGAGACAGATTTTCTTTTTTTACTCCTTCTCACTTCCTAGTCACTCTCCCTGGTTTGTGCCTGCAGTTCAAGTTGTGAGTTCTCAGTTTCCCATTCCTGTCCTCATGCCTACTGCTTGCTGCCATGTCTCCCAGATATTACAGACTCTAACTATGCAGATCCATAAGCCAAAAAACCTCATTCTTCTTCTATATGTTGCTTTGGTGATGATGTTTTATCATAGAGACAGAAAAGTAACTAACACAATGTGTGCTACAGTAAATCAATTACCTGTTAGCCATATGATTCCATTAAAGAGAAGAGCCAGGTTCACACATGGTTCCAGAGATATAAGTCAGAAAACCTGAGGGAGATTTGAAGAGATGAGGGTGATAAGGTCTGTGGGACATTTCCCAGAATTCCAGGAGAGACTACAAAGAAGAAAGGAAATGAAATATCTGAACACATGATAAGAAGACATTTCTGGGGATAATGAAATACAGGGATGTCAGAGAGATCCAAACATGTACAGTGAGCTAGTGAGCTAATGAGTTAGACAAAGCAAGGTGAAACCCCAGATCTCAAGTTAAAACAAAGTTTAAGAACAAGCTGTGTTACATGTGATGCCCTCTTCAGTCTAATAATAGAAAGAAGTAAGTTGAAACAATCTGTCTTCACAATAAGGGAATAAGTTCATGGATATTATTCAATTATGCATGCAGAAATTTTACATGAATGGACATTTTTATGTAAGTAAATTAAAATAATAAAGCTCCATCCTATCCTTTTCTCTAGTAGAAGCAGGTGCACAGACAGGAAAAGTTGGGCAGGGAAAAAGTCAAAATAGAAGGTAAGGAATCTATATTATCTATGATGAATAGAGTGATGAAAGACAGAAATTTACAAATGATTAATTATATATGTTAAATTTTTAAAACATCAAAATATGTATGCTCTGTGTCTTGTTCTGTAGAGGATAACTCAATATAGAGATAGAATTGTTAAAATTCAGAAAAGAATAGGACAGTGGAGATGGCTTAGTAGGTAAAATACCTTACATGGAAACACAAAAGAATTAATTTCACATCAATAAAGCCCATAGCAGCCAGGCAAATATGGTGGGTTCCTGTCCTTCTCAGGCTAAGAAGGTAAAAACTGAGTCCCTATGACAAGCTGATTAGCTAGACTAGCTAAACCTATGACCTTCTGGATTCAGTGAGAGACCCTGCTTCACTATACGCAGTGGAAAGCCAATGAAAAAGACACTGGACATCTACCTGTGGCCTCCATAATTCTTACCAACTTGTAAACATGCATCTGTCCACACATGTGAACATGCATACACAAACGGACACCACACACACATGCGGTCCATTCTTGTCAGTAGATAGCCCATCCAGTCAACAGCTGTTGAAGGGAGGTCTTGTATCAACCTTTCTGAGGCACTCTCTAATTGGATAATAAAAGTCACTGATGGCCATTTAGATGGGCAGAAAGAATATGGGAAGTTTTCCTGGGGAAAACTTTGGAACCCTGGGTTTACACAAAGGAAGGACTCTTCCCTGCAGGACTCGCTAGCAGCAGAATGTCTGGATGTGACCTGTGTGAGCCCTAAAGGTATAGCAAGCCACATGGCTGGTTTCTCAGGTTCTAGTTGGGAGTCTCCCCAGCTAAGGCCTAAGCATTGAAACATTAAAAGGTCTTGATGTGTTTGGTTGTTGGGAAAAGGGCCGTCGCATGTTTCAGGCCTCCCACCAAGCCCTGGCGGCCGCTCTGCCAGGCTGACCCTAGCTACTCTGCTGGTCTAATGTAACAATTTATAGGTATTAATAAATATCTTTGTTGACAAGGCTGGGAAGTTTCAAACGGTTTCAAAAGGCTAAAGAGAAAAATACTGGAGCTAACAGACATTATAAACCAAATGGACCTAACAGATACCTACAGAACATTTTACCCAAACACAAAAGAATATGCCTCATAGAACTTTCTCCAAAATTGACCAGATTCTTGGTCACAAAGCAAAAAATATAATCATTTAAGGTAAAACAAGAGAATGAGAACTGACTGACAAATGAGGACAAACATTTGAAAATGTGAGTTTCTAAGATCAAAATATGAGATTTGGGGGAATAAGAATGGATTTATAGCTGCAGGGGGATAGTCACTCAGAAAAACAATGACAAACATACAAGAGCAAAGGGCTTAAAAAGTGACTTGACCTTTACTGAACAGTGGGGTAATCTCAAATGGCCAGAACATGATTCTTTGAAGAGGGGGAAACAGAAAGGAAACAGGAAAATTATCCCCAAAAAATCAAAATTTGATAATTATCACTCAGACAGTTGAGACTCAACAATATTCAAATATAAAAAAGAGAGAAAACTGTGATCAGACATGTGGTAGAGTATTTAGATCTAAGCAAAACATCTTAAAATTAATCACAGGTGCTGGGCGGTGGTGGCGCACGCCTTTAATCCCAGCACTTGGGAGGCAGAGGCAGGCGGATCTTTGCGAGTTCGAGGCCAGCCTGGTCTACAAAGCGAGTCCAGGACAGCCAGAGCTGTTAAACAGAGAAACCCTGTCTCGAAAAACCAAAAAAAAGAAAATTAATCACAGGTATGGGATCAATTATGTGTAGAGAAACAAGTTCAAGATAAGGGAAACATTTTTAATTCGAAATAATGGAAGCCAGAGCACATTGTAGATGCTTCCTTAAGGATCCAAAAGGAAACAAGTCAGCCAATTGTCAGCCTAAAAGTCTTTGTTTTAGCAAAAGCCTCATTCAAATGCCCATGAAAAATATCAATATCTTTTACTTTTATATGCAAAACAAAACTACTATGATAATAAATGTTAAACAAAAGAAGGGAATCTGCAATACCAGATAAATAGGTTTTGCTACCTTATCTAAGCATACAGAAGAACAAGTTGGGTCCTGTGGAGCTCAACAGAAAATGAAAGAGTGAGTCACAGGAGGAAAAATAATCATGTGATGTATCAGAGAAAGCCTTCTATCCACGGGAGATTAAAAACCTCACAACATAACTAGAAAACCAAACTATTTTAAAAAATAGTCAAAATACTACTTAAGTGTGTACACAACTCAGAGAGGTATTGGAGTGGCCAATAAGTACATGGAATGTTGCTTGACACCATTGATCTTTTAGGAAGGAGAACTTTTTGTCATAGCAATTGTTTATTAGAATTTAAGAATAAAGAAAAAATAATTTAAGATTTACCGTAACTTGTATGGGTAAAGAAATGAACACAGAACTCTGAAACTCTGAATCATGAATTTTTAAGAGAATAGATATAGGAAGTTGTTTTGAATTTTCTTATATCTTTAAGTTTCCACTAATCTACACTTAGAAAGTTATCACAGAGAACTTAACATATGTGGCCAGACAAGCTCAATCTTTGAATATTCAAAGCAGTTTTACTTTTAATAAACTTTTAAATGAAATGGTGAATTTGTGAACATATTTTTTTTAGAACATCCAATGGAATAAAAGTGAATTTAATAGCTACATGAAACAATGGGATTAATTCTCAAGTATCTAGGCAGAAAGAAATATACCACAACCCTGAAGGAAGCACAGCCCTTATAATGTGGATAGAATGTTCTGCATATGTAAATTAATCTATAATCATAAAATGCACTCATTGGCTGAGACTGGAGCAGTGGGAGGAAGGGGAAGTAATGAATTGTTCAAGATCTTCACTTTGTTAATGGCTTCATGTTTTCATAGATGAGTCAAAACTTGTCAGATTGTACAGTTGAAATATGTTGGGTATATTGTATAGCAATCATGCCATGATAAAGCTGTTAAAAAAAACTTTAGAGAAACATATTGTGTAATGCTCACTGCAAGTATCTGAACAGGGAAGAATTTCATCAGCATACCACAAAAATGCAATCCTTACAAGAAAACACTCCTTAGGAAAAAAATACTATCCTTCAAAAAGGCAGACTCTGGGCTGGAGAGATGTCTCAGGAACCAGGCACACACATGGCACATAGGCATGCATGTAGACAAAACACTTATATACATAAAAGAAATAGATGAAAACCATAAAACACGCAGATGCAAACAACACCCTGAGAAGAAGTGCAAATGTGATCTGATCAACAGAGTTCTGAGTGGACAGTAGCAATGATAAGATGGTAACTGAGGTAAGACACTAGCACTTCACAGGATAGAGAGTATGGGTGTCAAGCACATGGCCCCCTCCAGTCAGAGGCAGACAGCTTCCTACATCTTCATTGTGTGTCTTAGTCAGTGTTCTATTGTTATGTAGAGACACCACGAGCAAGGAAACTCCTATACATTTAATTGGGGCTGTCTTACAGTTTCAGAGGTTTAGTCCATTATCATCATGACGGGGAAGCATGGCAGTGCAGGCAGACTTGGTGCTAGAGGAGCTGAGAGTGTTACATCTTGATCCACATGCAACAGATGAAGACTTTGTAACTGGTCTTATCTTGAGCAAATATAAGACCTCAAAGTCCACCCCTATAGTGACACACATCCTCCAACAAGGTCACAACTCCTAATACTGTCAATTCCTATAGGTCAAGCATTCAAACATATGAGTCTATGGGGACCATAACTAGTTAAACCACCACACACTTGCCATCTTGTAGATCAGTGATTCTCAGCCTTTGGGGGTCAAATGACCCTTTCACTGAGGTCACCTAAGACGAATGGAAAACACAGGTATTTACATTACATAACAGTAGTAAAATTACAGTTATGAAATAGCAACAAAAATAATTTTATGGTTAAGGGCTACCACAACATGAGGAACTGTATTAAAGGTTTTTGGTATTAGGGAGGTTTTGAAAACTACTTTACATCTCAGCACCAGGCTTCTGGTCATTGAGAACCAGAAGTTGGGTGCTAGACATACAGGTACCTTCTAGAGCATACCCACAGGCATTCTTCCAAAGAGTGAGTCTGGAAATTTAGCTCAGGAGTGGAACACTTTTCTGGAATCAGTTCCCAGCAACACAAAAACAAAAACAACTCAGGGGGAAAGCAGGTGCCCAGTACAGATAGATGTGTGTGGTCCAGACCTTTGTACCACACCTATCAGTCAGCTCTTCTATGCTTGCTTCCATTTGCAAGCCAAGTGCCCAGAATCCCAACAAAGTTCACCCTGTTCTAAGCTGGCTTACTGCATGCTGGACAACCAGACTCCAAGCACAAAAATGAGGGGACCAGCCATGTGTTTGTGTTCTAGAATAATGACTCCACCAAATGGGACCTGAAATCCTTCTAAGAGAGAGTGGGAAAGGAAATTTCCAGAGGCTGGAGATCCCAGGATCCCACAGTAGGCATAGTGGATGACACATCAAATGAAAATTATCCAATAACATGATATGAGTTACATGCTGGTTCTGGGGGAGCATATTTTGTCAGGATTCCATGAGACTAAGCAGATGTTAACTGTTTCCTAAGTGTCCTCAGTCTCTGGGTAAGTCCCCCATAAACTACTTCCTGGCCCCTAAGAGCATTAGGTGCTACATAGCTTAAATTCAAAAATCTACAGCAAAGCAAATTTAATACAACACAAGCCAACACAGGTTGCTTAGGCACCAAGTACAGACCAACATTCAAAATACTGGCAGGGCAGAGAGAGTGGAAGCTTGCTTAAATCCAAACAAGAAACATAAATATTCATCTTCTGAGGTACCATAGTCCTCAAAGAAGAATCGCATAAGCAATAGGAATTGAAATGTACTATGTTGTGACAACTGTCACTCACAAGGACAGGGTCTGTTCAGTTATGGTTAATTTTTTAAAAAGCAGATAGAACCAAAGAAGCATAAAGAATTCATGTACAGAAAATGTAAAAAAAAAACCAGCTAAGAATGTGTATTTATAATGGAATAGAGAGCATAACAAGGTATGAAATGAACATAAAAGCCCATTATCACACTCTCCACAGAAAACCAATAATTTAATTTTCAAAAGTTGTTTTATACATTTATTAGTTTTTTTGAGAGGTGTGCTTGCCTTGGTACACATGTGGAGGTCACAACACAGCTTGCAGGAGTCTTTTCCATTTCTACTTTGTGGGACTTAAGAATCAAATTTAGTTTGTCAGGCTTGGTAGCAAGCCTTTTTACCTACTGAACAATCTTGTTGGCCTGGTTGTTCTGTTATGTTCCATTTTGATGTGTTTTGGTTTATGTGTCACTGGCATGTTCATCTTTTTACTTCACTGTATGTATATATATATATATATATGTATGTATGTATGTATATATATATGATGCTACCTTCTATGTATGTCGCGCCCGCCTCGCTGATAAGGAAAGCGCCACACAGGATTCTTCTGACAGCATTTATTGAACAGCTCTTTTAGATAGCATGGTGGAGAGGGACCCCGAGCTCTGGCAAGCGGCTGCTTATATAGCACATAGGGAGACTTGTCGAACCCTCATTGGCTCATACGGAATCACCTAATTAGCATGAGATCGCAGTGCCAAGAAACGCGCCTTGCGCATGCACACACCGGCACAGCACCTCCGTGAAGAACCAGGAAGCAGGAAGCCGGCGCCATCTTGTAATGGCGATTGCGGCTCCCGACATCTCCTCCTTCTTTATTAAATAGCAAAACACAACAGTCCACTTTGTCACCGATCAAGCCCACCGTTCTACCAGTGGAGCGATCAAGGTAGTTAAATGGACTAGAGACCCTGTGTGCCTGAATTCCCGTGCAATGGGAACACGAGCCCTGGGAGGCACACAGGACTGTCATCAGAACGCCTGGTGCAATGGGAACACGAGCCCTCAGGACAAATTTATGATGACAGTGTCTCATTGTTTTAGCATATTTAACCAAGCTCTAGGAGAAGTTCCAAGTTCCACGGCAAGTAAGGCCTGAGTGATTAGCACTTTATCTCGATTATGTTGTTTTTTAAATTTGCAGAGCAACCAGAGGGTAATCAACATTCCCCCCGCTAAAAGACAGCCGAATAACCCAACTCCCACCCATTCCTTAAAGTAGGAGAAAGCCGACTGAAGCCAGGAAGCCAATCCTTTTGTTAGGGACAGATCCAAACGAGTGGAGTTAATTTGAATGATAGCTATTCGTAGTCTTCTCATGGTTTCATCAAATTCCACAGTCCAATTTTGTAGCAACTGTTGAGATAAAATCTTAGACACGTTAGAGCAATGAGTGTGCCCTCATATGTTGAATAAAGAATGGATGATGTCTGTTTCTAATATGTCTTTGTATGTCTATAAACACCTCAGCAACAGCGCTTTTAGGATGAATAAAATTAGTTACTTCAAGTTGTTTTACAGCTCCAACAACATAAAGTGATTCTGAGATAATGTTTATAGGCTCAGGAAATCTTTGTAATACTATAGCTACAATAACACATTCTACTAATTGAGGTGAGGTATAATTAAATTTGATTTGAGTAGGAACATTATTAACAACATAACAACCAATGCCTGTTTTAGAACCAGACGAGGGATGTGAATCCCGGTTTTTTCTTCTTTTTTACTACTTCTACTAATGGCAGGGCAGACGGAACTGACCCTGAAGCATATGGGTCAGGCCGATACCGCTCAGCCTCATATCGAGCTGCCTCTTCTTCTAACTCAGCTTGATCATCTGAATCCAATACACCCTCCTCTGACGAGGAAGATGTTGGATCCTCTTTCTCTTCCTCACCCTCTGTAGAGGTCTCCTCTGAGGACGAGTCTCCAACCCTTAAATTCTTAAACTCTTCAAGGACAGGATACAATTTGTCCTTTTCTTTTGTCATTTCTTTACTTCTGTTTATTCTCTTTTTAATTTTAATCTTAGCGCTCTTTTCCTTTTCTGCTTCTGATAGGCTATCCTGATGATCTGCTAGTGCTCTCTGTCCTTCCCGAACCTGTTATTGACATCTAGAGTCCTCAATACAAGCTCTAATCATTTTATACAGTGGCCACGTTCCTGATCTAAGTCTCCCTCCTTCTTTTTCATTATTGAAATCAACTCCAAGTTTTTCCCAGGACCCTTTGGTTAAGGATCCGGTCGAGACAAACCATGGAGCAACTCGATCTACTTCTTTTAGAAAATTGCATAGAACTCTTTCAGGAACTTTTAGTCCGCGTTCCTTCAACAACGCCCGCATTGCTGAAAGGAGCGGCTTCATCTGTTGATTGCCCATAGTCCTTTATTTACAGGACAGAGCGAACCTGCACATCTACCTGTGGCTTACGGTTCCGGTAAACAGGGAGGACAGGTACACTCCTTCCCTTGTTGATGGCAATTAAGACAAAAACAACACGTAATGACCACTACCGCCCAAACAGGAAGAACAAGAGCCAGTCAAAGGGGATTCACCATACCTTGCAGAAAAGCATCTAGACTTCCTCCGCCGTCAGTTCTGAATCCTCTGTTGAGCCTACAGGATCCCTCATAGCTGGACCGGAGCTCCCGAGACATTTGGCCTCATTCCCGGGTTTCGGCACCAGCTGTCGCGCCCGCCTCGCCGATAAGGAAAGCGCCACACAGGATTCTTCTGACAGCATTTATTGAACAGCTCTTTTAGATAGCATGGTGGAGAGGGACCCCGAGCTCCGGCAAGCGGCTGCTTATATAGCACATAGGGAGACTTGTCGAACCCTCATTGGCTCATACGGAATCACCTAATTAGCATGAGATCGCAGTGCCAAGAAACGCGCCTTGCGCATGCACACACCGGCACAGCACCTCCGTGAAGAACCAGGAAGCAGGAAGCCGGCGCCATCTTGTAATGGCGATTGCGGCTCCCGACATATGTATATGCTTCTTCGTATGTAATGTGCTCGCAAACCCGAAAGACTCATACCCATAACTAAGTAAAACATTTACCAGACCAGCCACTGGAGAAGCCTCCAGTTACAGTGAATGGGCAGCCAGAAGCCCAAGAATCAGTGCGCAGTCCTATCTCCTGCTGGTATTGGAATCAGTGCGC
>CAJQZJ010011617.1:5585356-5598545 GCA_907164525.1 Lophiomys imhausi
TATATATATATATATATATATATATATATATATATATATATATATATCCATCAATATCCAGGGAAGATGAAAAAGGAACTCTTGGGGGAGGCTCTGAACCTCACTGCTGAGCTGTTTCCCAGAGATAACTTCTCTCAAAGTTAACAAGTGTATATATATTTGGTACATTAAAGCCACTCAAAATCCTGTGGCAGGAGAGATCCAAGACTCAGTGGAGGAGGATTGATTATGTTTACCAAATTGATATAGCATTTAATCTCCTTCTAAATATGTCTGTTTTTAGCTATAGATTTTCAGCCTTAATCAAAGAAGTCTTTCTTTCCAGTGGCTGAACTGGACAGTTGAGTGCTCAGCTCTATATCAGATGTTTATGGCATCCCCTTTGAGGTTCAGGAAATGTGAAAATGAATGGAAAGAATGTAAGAGCTTGAAGGAAAAGAGCTGTGGAATTCTATCATCAGAGCAATGCACAGATATTTCAAGAGTGAGTCTCAACAACTGCAGATGACTTCAGTGAGTCAGCACAAAAATTGCCCCATCAATGTCCAGGGAAATGAAAAAGGAACTCTTGGGAGAGGCTCTGTACCTCATTGCTGAGCTGTTTCCTAGAGATAACTTTCTATTTCTCTCAAAGTTAACAAATACTACAATTCGAACACTATTCAGGACCCTAGAAGCTTCCTTGTGGCATGGAAATCTCATTTTCCTAATATGTATGTAACTTTTAAACTGTAATAGAAGTTAAGGGGTGAGAGAATTAACTTGGTGGACTATGCCATGCAGTCACAACAATGCAAGGTGAGCAAGCAAGCGTGAAGAGGATGGTATGTGATTCACTAAAAAAATTTGCTTGACCCTTCAATCACAAGCACATACACAATTCTCAGTTTAAAAAAACAAAACAAAACTGCAGAGTAGTTACTATAGACTTCAACATTAACAAAAATAAGAGCAACCATGATAGTTAGGTTTTAGTTAATAGATAGTGTAGTGCCATGTACTATTTTAAAAATTATACGTGACTGAAAATTTCATTTACTCTTAGATTGTTAGAAAACAAGAAGGGCTCATTAGTGAACAAAAGCCTGGATAACCATGATGACAGGTATTTAGAATGCAGGGAATAAAGACAAATTCTTGTAGAAGGAATGACCAGATAGAATAACCAGTTGCTTATAGGATGACCAATAAAGAAGAGTAAGCCTGAAACGAAGGGAGGGGGATAGCATTACTTAGGGAGAACAAGAAGGCCTTGGAACCACACATGAAGCTTCCCTAGATCTGGGACTGCAGACAAGGGCCTCCTGAGCTTCACAGAGGCAGCTCATGTGGGCAAAGACATCTTCAGACAGTCTCTGGGCATGGTAGGTTCCAGGAAGCCCCTTGGAACAAAGGCACCTAACAGATTAAACATTCATTCTGCAGTGCATGCACATGGGATGTGCTTTCCTTGAGTGGCTGTTGTTAACAACTCCCTGATTTAATATGAGCTGTTAAAAAGAATCACTGCACTTCTACCAAATTACCATACCACTAAAAATGTTCATCAACCTGTCAGTGCTGGGTCTACAACTCAAACTTCCCAATGGTTTATCTTACATGTACTATTTGATCTTTTTATCACCAAAAGGTGAAGATAAATAACTCAGATGTACACAGACCATTCCTCCCTTGTTCTTCAGAGAGCTGCTCCTACAGTTCAGAGCCTCTGTACCCCTCGACTCGGTATGAACAGCTCAGCAAGAGAGTATTGGCTGAAAACACCAAGCATGCTGCACTGGCAGATGGAGTGTGTGGCCATTTTTGAAGAGGAACAAATGTATGAATTTAATTAGGAGGAGACATGACAGCTCCTTTTCTTGCTTGCATAATTTTGGAGACAATTTTCATGAGGTGCATGGCTTCTCTTCACACAGATACACTCCTGAAGCAGTCTCTCATTTCTCATTTTCTTTCTATTTATTTCAACTTTCTATATGGCTTAGGAATTCACAAACAGTATTTACACAACTTTTCTTTTCACATATTTGTGGTAAAAAAACTGGCTGTTGCTATGATTATTTTAACAGGAGACACACTTAGCATAGGCACACTTAATTTATGGCCACTGAGTGCTAACAGCAGCTTGCCTTTGAGAAACCTCACACACCCAGAGCCCATTGTCATGTACATTCTAGAGCCTGGAAAAGTCAAGGTTTTCAAAGGCCAGAGAATATTTTATTGAGGGGATCTTTTGGCCTTACAATAAAACAAAGGAAAATCTAAAGGCAAAGAAATTTCTTAATCCATGTTTCGATATTAAATAAAAAACAACGTTCCAAATTGGTCAGTGTGAACCAAGGATCAGAGCTGCCATATGTACCGTACCAGCCTTTCTTAATGTGCACCGTGCTTGCTCGGGTTGATGCACCACATCAATAGAATAAATGAAGAACTTAAGAAATGCAGGAGCACAAGCAGGTGACTTGGACTCAGCTGTCTCTGATTTCTGTGAAATGGAGATGACAACCACCACCCCTACCTACATACATGGGGTAGGGATATTGAAGTATAGTGACCTATGGAGAAAAACTGAAGTCACGGGAATCAAAACAATCCCTACCCCTGATCTACTCCAGCTCCTCTAAGTCTTCTTCCTGCACGGGACTTCATTATATTTAGTTCAAAGTGCCAATGAGAGAGAATAGGACTGCTCCCAGGGGCTTAGCCCTACTCTGGGACAGAGATGCATCCTTTGTGGAAATTTTACATAGTCATCAGCTGGGGGCTCCTTAAACAGCTTCATTCTTTTCTAAGGACCCAGCACTTGAGCATACCCCAAAGGCCCCGTGATCTTTGTGGTGTGTTATACTTCCTCTACCTCTTTCTGGGGATCTGGTTGATTGAACCACTATCAGAGGCAATGTGGATGGTAGAATATGAGTTTCCTAGTTCTTGAGACTGAGTTTCTCTCTTCTTCTATGTCAGGAAAAGAGAAGAGGAACAGATGGAATAGAATACACCTGGAGTGAATGCAAAATAGATCTTGAGGAATCAGCTGACTGCTCATTGAATGAGTCTAGACCAGTAACTGTTCTGTCTGTAATGGCAAACAGAACACATGACATCTCCATTCTTCTGAGACAATTTGACCATGGCCACTTATGATGCAACAGTTGTGATGAGTAGATGAGATCAGTAGTCTGAAACAGTCCTTTGGGAAAGGGAGAAATGAAAATGTGAGGATGGGGGTTAAGAAAAGTGTGTGTCTGTGTCTGTGTGTGTGGGTGGGTGGTGTGTGTGTGTGTATGCATATGTGTGTGAACTTTGTGTGATACATGCATGCATGTGTTTGTGTCATGTACATTCTTGTGGAGGCAGAGGACTATGTCTGTGTCCTGTTCTCTTACTCTCAGTATTATTCCCACGGAACCTGGAGCTTACTGTTTTTGGTGAAGTTGGCTGGCCATCAAACCACATGAATCCTTCTGTCTCTGTCCCTCCTGTACAGCACTAGGCTTACACATGCATACAGCAATGCGTGGACCTGATGTTGGTATTGAAAAGTGAGCTCAGTTCCTCATGGCCATGCCACAAGTTCTACTGGCTGAGCCCCAGCCTGGTGATAGCTTTTAAGCTAAAACCTGAGAGAACAAAAGAAGTCAATAAGGAGGACACAGAGGACGAACATTATGGATTGGAAGTACTGCTGTGGACAGCCCCCAAGTCTGAGAAGCTGAGAGGAAACACCTTCCAGGGCTAAGTGGAGTATAGAGCTGTGAGCACAGCTTTGAGGGGGTCTTACATTGCCTGGGGGATCCTCCCATGAGTAGTGCACTGGAAGTCAATTTCATTGTAGAAACCAGAGGAGTGACATTACTCAGTCTCAGTCTTGAAAGTTGGCTCTGTCTGCCTCATGAATATTTGGATGGACCATTCGGGAGACTCTTGTAAATACATTAGATGATGTTTTCTCTCTCTTCTCTCACACATTACATACCAACTGCAGTTTCACCTCTCTCCACTTCTCCTAGTCCCCTCCACCTCCCATCTCCTCCAGATTCATTACTTCTCTGTTTCCCCTCAGAAAAGAAGAAAAGAGCAGGCTTCCCAGTGATGTCAACTAAACACAGCCTTAAAAACATTCAATAAGACTAAGCACAATGTTTCATATCAAGGCTGAACAAAGCAGCCCAATAGGAGGAAAAGGGTCCCAAGAGCAGACAAAAAAAGGCTCCCCTCTCCCACTGTTAGGAATCCCACAAATACCTCTATCAATACAGTATGTATTCAAAGGCCCTTGTGTAGACCCATGCAGGTACTGTGATTGTCACTTAGTCTCTGTGAGGCCCTATGAGCCCTGATTAGTTAATTCTGTGAGTCATATTCTCATAGTGTTCTTGACTCCTCTGGCTCCTACGGTCCCTCCTCCCCCTCTTCCCTAGGGTTCCCTAAGCTCCACCTAATGTTTGGGTATGGGTCTCTGGATCTGTTCCTATCAATTGCTGGATGAAGTTTGAATTCAACTGGTAATGAGGAAATGAGAAAGACATTGATGAATACAAGAAGCCATAGAAATGAGTACTATGGGACATATTGTGTTCAAGGAGTGAGGATGGTCAGAAGTGACCAAGTTTCAGAGCAAAAATCTATAGCAAATACACTGAAATCTTGCTATTGAAAGGTAAGTTCTGAGCAGGGAAAAGTTCCAATACCATTATAGATTTTGATTTGTAAAATCAAGGAGTTCTCCTTGTAAGAGTCCTCTATATGCCTGGGCATGGGTGCCAGCGCTGGGGTTCTAGCTGAGTGTGAAATGTATGCTTGGGAATTGTCAGCAGCCAAGTGGTATTTAGTCACTTGAGGGTCGGAGTTGAGCCCAGTGGTAGCATGTTTGTCCACCATGCATAGGTTCAATCCCCAACACACAAATAAAATGTCAACAACAAAAGAAAACTAGTGTGTAATATAAAGTTACCTGAGAAAACATAAAAAGAAGGGTTAATTCAAGGCTCAACTCCAATGAAACCAAGACTCAGAATTTTTCACTCTCCAAGATCTCCAGGGAAAATTGGGGGAGAGAAAAATGGGAGACAGAACAGAGAACAAAATAGCAGTGTGTAAAATTATGGAATCCAGGAATAGTGATTTTAGAAGGTGGCACACCTATAAATCATGGAACACAAGAATGGAGATGGCAGAATGATGCTCCGTTCTATGAAATATTGTTTAGATCACAGAAGGGCAAGCTATTACAAAAGACTCTAAAATGTCCCTTACTAAGTAAGCTGTGGGATATGTGCCCTCAGTGGCTTTGACCAAAGCTTTCTCAGTTGAGCACCTGCTGGAGAGGAGCCAGCAGGACAAGAGATAGAAGGATTGAGGGAGTGTTGACTGTGAAGCCCTCCTAAGAACAAAGAAAAACACAAGACTCAGAAATGAAAGAGGTGGGAGCCTGTGTGGGAGACACCAGCTCTAAACTGCCTCCGCTGGGAGGTCTGGGGAAGCTTGCAGAACACACATGTGAACAGAAGGAGACAAACTAGCTGTGGGACTGCAGGAAAAGAAATGTCAGAACAGCCAGGGATGCTGTACTAGCTCTTGTGAAAAAACTCATCTTGATGAGAGGAAGGGTGGAAGGGTCCTGGTGCAGGCGTGTTGAGAGGAAAGTACATGGAAGGCCACAGCTTTCAGGGTTCTTGCCAGCTCCTTACTTGTTTCGCAACCCTTCACGCCTCTCTCTTTTGAGATAGACCTTGAGCAAAATTTATTTAACTAACTCACCTGCCCTGTTGTTTAAGACCAACAATCAACAGTGAACTCAAATAGTCTCCCACTGATTATGGAGAGCATGCATGCTGCTCCTCCTTTGTGCCATGCATGTCTTGATAACCATCATTTCTCAGATGTCTCCAAAGGAGTCATCAACTGATAAGCTCAGAAAGGAGATGGATCAAAAGATGTGAGGGGCGGTTTCAGGGGCAGAGAGCGCTGGCAACCCTTGGCACCATATGCATCCAGGAACTTCCCACAGTGCTGGGTCTACAGCTAATCATTGGGCACTCCCGTCTGCAAGATGTGATGCTTTGGTATCTGAAAGCAAGATGGAGTTTATCCAAGTAAAAATCCAGACCAACACTCAGGGTGAGCAGATTTGTGGGAAGTGGACATATTTATAACCAAGGAAGCAGAAGAGCCTCATGGGTGTCCTTTGGTTCTCTCCCATGCCCACTCTCCACTAGAGCCCTTCACTCACCTTGCAGAGGCAAGCAGTTACTAGCTGATGTTTCCTAATAGGAGCCCTCTTCCCCCAGGTGCCTGTTGTTTAAGACCAACAATCACATATTCAGGGCCTCATTCCTGTGTGACTAATGCCACTAGTAACAGATAGTGTGAGTGTGAGTGGGTCTAGGAAATAAGAGAATCAAGACTGACTCAGTTCAAAGTCACTACAAGGACACCACCAACATTTTCTAGATACTTTCCTATAACTCTGGATTTTGGATTGTTTTTCTTGAAAGTTAGAAATTCTAGTTCTCAAACACTAGGGAAGCACCCAGGAATATTATGAGAGGAGAGGAGGGAGGGGAGAGGAGCCAATAGGGATATAAAATAAACAAATAAATACATTTTAAAAATGGGTATATTATATTTATCTTTTAATCAACTCATTAATACTGTTGAATTGAAATCTCTGGTTTCTATGCATATACTTCTTAACATTTCTTGTAGCAAGGGGCAAAAAAGTAGAAACGTTAATATAAGAAATCACAAAAAACTTTTCCCTTTCTTTTTGCAAAATTTAATGGCTGAGAATAACTTAAAGAAATTCTCAACATTCTGTCATAAGGGAACTTCAAATCAAAACCACTATGAGATTTGTTCTTACACCCATCAAAATGGCTAAGATAAAAAAAAAAAAAAAAAAAAAAACTCAAGTGACTGCACATGCTGGTAAGGATGTGGAGAAAGGGAACACTCCTCATTTGCTGGTGGGAGTGCCAACTTGTACAGACACTTTGAAACTCAATGTTGTGCTTTCTCAGAAAATTGGGAATAATTCTACCTCAAGACCTAACTATACCACTCCTGGGCATATCCCCAGAATATGTTTCACTAAACCACAAGGACATCTCCTTAACTAATGGTCGTGGAAGCTTTATTCACAATAGCCAGGAACTGGAAACAACTGAGATGTTCCTCAACTAAGGAATGGTTAAAGAAATTGTGGTATATTTACACAATGGAATACTACTCAGCCATTAGAAACAAGGACATCATGAAATTTCCAGGCAAATGGTTGGAACCAGAAAAGATCATTCTGATTAAGGTAACAGACCCAGAAAGACACACATGGTATTTACTTACTCATAAGCAGATATTAGCTAAAACATACAGGATAACCATGCTACAATCCACAAACCCAAAGAAACTCAGTAACAAGGAGGGTTCAAGGAATGATGTTTGCATCCCTCTGAGTAGGGGAAATAAAATAGGCATCAGAAGTGGTTGGAGATAGGTAACTGGACAGGAACCTAACATAACTGCCATCTAAGCAGCTTTATCCAGCAGATAATGGAAACAGATGCAGAGATCTACAGCCAAATACTAGGCAAAACTCAGTGAGTCTTGTGAAAGAGTTAGGGGAAGGTTTGAGGGAGCTGGAGGAGTCAAGGACACAACAAGAAGACCTACATAGCCAATTAACTTGGACAGATGGAGACTCATAGAAACTGAATCACCAACCAAAGAACTTGTGTGAACTGGTCCTAGGCCCATTCATTACACATGTAAAGCTAATGGGCTGCTTGGTTCTCAAGTGGATCCCCTAAAAATTGGAGTGGGGACTATCTCTGACTTGGTCTCCATTGCCTCCCTCTGGACCCTATTTTTCTATCAGAGCTGCCTTGTCTTGCCTCAGTGGAAGAGGAGGTAGATAGTCCTAATGAAATTTGATGTACCAGAGTGGATTGGTATCAGGCAAGGGGCATGTATGGTGGAAGTGGGTGGGAGGGTGGGACTGGGAGGAGAGGAGAGTGGGGGGTTGCAATTGGAATGTAAAATAAATGAATTATTTTAAAAAGGTGTATATTATATTTATGTTTTAATCACCTCATTACTCCTGATCTCCTAAGTATGTATTCTCCCAAATTAAAAATCAAAGATTATACTCTCCAAACAGCCATACTGCTTGAATTTGTGAGCAAGGATTGGCACTTTGTGTCAGAGGAGATAAATGTGTGACCAGAATAGACAAGAATAGATCATAATAGACCAGAATAGAATTCATGCTGCATCAGACCTCTTGACTATTGCCCTTGATCTTTGGGCAGTGGATCGTGGAGCATGATGAGGAACTTGAGATCTGTCCCCAGGTACTCAGGGTACCCATAGTAATATAGTGTACATCTAAAGCCACATTAACACCAAAGCAGGCAAAAACTTTGCATTATTTTATCATCTCCAGCATCTAGTTTTAAGATTATAGAAAAGGGGAATAAGAAAACAAAATCTTGGTGGCAACTGTGAATATATTTTTAAATGCTATTAACTGACAGCACATCTTGTTCAAAACTATCTTTAGTAGGTGCTCTGATGAGGGAAAGCTGGGTTGTCATAAAAATAACAGGAAATGATTGCACTGAAATAACATGTGAAGATGTTGGGGCACTAGGAGGAAAAGGATCTCTGATTTTGACTATGATTGTTTTCTTTGGAGCTTGATGCTTTGTAATTCACCAAATATTATATTGGGAAATATTTTCCCCCCAACTCTTAAGGAACTGGTTTTGCCTATGTTTGAAAGTAGTAAAAATTCAATGAACACTTTCCCAAAAAGATAAAAGAATTAAGTGTTAGCATGACAAAAAGGGACAGTGTCTACTCTGAGCGATGATATTGGCATCAACATGGCATGCTTACAGAATTGGTACTCAATTCAACGAATATGATAACTGTCTTTTGGAAACTGCTCTTTATTTCATGTATTGTATGATAGAATGATATTTGCCTTTGAGACATATGGACATTGTTAGTCTAAGGCATAGTTTCAAGCCAAACTAGAGACATCCATGTTTAGGTATTTATTTGATTCCTTTTTTATATGAGTGCTATCTCAAAATATCTGAAACTGGTCATTTTATAGAGAAGAAAAGATTTGTTTGAGTTATGATCCTAGTGGCTAAAACTTTCAGACCAGGTCACCCTGGTTTTGTCAGAGCTTAAAAGGGAAATGGAAAAGGGACCACGAACATGAGGTGGGCAGGCTAAAGTACTTATACTTACCTGAGCATGATCCCAGAAGCCTCCTAGAATGAGATGACAGAACTGACTCCAAAAAGTTTACCTCAGCATGTGTATTGTGGTATACACACACACACACACACACACACACACACACACACACAGAGAGAGAGAGAGAAATATATACATATACATACATTAATTAATTAATTAAAATATAAACAAAACTCAACTATCAAGAGAACTGACTCAGTCCTGTGATGTGTGGTGACTGCATTAACCCTCCCAAGGGCAATACTGCTATGGTCTCAGCACCCTCCACTCCAGAGGATCCACATCACTAGGTGTCATTATGTTGAAGAACAAGCTGCCTTCAGATCCACCTTCCAGGGACAAGCGATTACAAATCATGGCAATACACAATGTGCACTGAATTTTTGAAAATTAGGTTTACCTTATTTCAATACTAAACATTACAGAATTGAGAATATTTCTACATCTGAGCAGCGCTGGTGCATGCCTTTAATCCCAGCACTGGGGAGGCAGAGACAGGTGGATCTCTGTGAGTTCTAGGAAAGCCTGGGCTGTTACACACAGAAACCCTGTCTTGAAAAAACAAAAAAAATTTTCTACAAACAACTGTTTATTTCCTGGGTGTTTTCTTAGAACAAACTCTTACAAATGTTCATGGAAAATGATTGTCCCTGCTACCAAAAATGCTCCTGGGCAGCAGTGACAATGAAAGAGCCCTTAAGTTGTGCAACTCCTCATCAGATCTTATAATTTATGCTCATTTTACCTTAAGTCACATGTAGGAATGTTTATCCCACCATCCCTTGAAAAAAAAAACCATAAAAATTATTCTCATTGCCAACTGCATGGAGGGTATTGGTTTGGAAGGTATATCTCAGAAATGCAAGTACAAGAGAGGTGACTGTGTCCTAACATTCTTAGGTCAATTAATACTCTGCATCATTGGGCAAGCATATGTGTTGGTAAATTTTCTATGTATGACTGTTTTGCTTGTGGGTATGTATGTGCTCCACAAAAGTGCAGTGCCCAAGCCAGCCAGAAGAAAGGATCAGATTCCTCAGACCTAGAGTTACAGTAGAGAGCTGTCATGTGGGTGCTGGAAACTGAATTCAGGTTCCCTAGAAGAACAGCCAATGATTTTAACCTCTGAACTCTCTCTCCAGCCCTTGGGCATGCACTTTGATTGGTGGATAAATGCCATAGCTTTGTAGTGTGTCGCCAGCACCCACTGATCAAAGGCTGAGTAAGGGGATGATGTGCCATTATCCTGGAGGATGTGGTGAGTGTTTTGTACGAAGAGGTTTAAGTGACAAGCTTGCAAAAGATATTTAAATGTTGACTTGATTTGTATTATAACCTGTTAGTAACCTGGAAAATATGACAGTTTTTAGACTGTTTCAGCTGAGAGCTGTAATTGCTATATTAAAATGAAGTGCTCAGCACCTATTGCCATATTTGTACAAAGGTAATGTTAAACGAAAATGGAAACTTTTTTTCAGTAGAGTAGAATCTCAATAGTTTATTAAGTGCATTAATGTATTTATCTGAGGTGTCCATATTGGTCTATAATAACTCATTAGTGGAATTTTTATTTAAAACTGGATCCATGTGCCTTACAGTTTTTCTTTGAGGAAGGGACTGGATTTCTCCCTGAAGCTGGTATCACACACAGGGGCAGTCTAGGAAATCCTTTGTTACTCAAGAACGGAGCCTTTCCTGGGACCATAGTGTCTTCATCTGAGGAAAGTAATATGCACAGGCAGAAACTGGACAATTTCATTTTGGTTTTGGTTGCACTTTCATATACACAAATACAAGAGCTTTGGAGAGCAAGGCACATCCAAGGTATTCAAAGCCACACAGTGGTGATTGATAACTTGGAAATACCTCTTCCATAATTCCTGAGGATTTTTCCAAACCAGCTACACTGAACATGTGGTGGGAGAAGCCACTTTCTGGAAGGACGAAAGTAGATAGGTGCCTTGTGAACCTTGGACAGTTCCTAAGACCGGAGCTTCTTGCTGCTGAATTCAGGTTTTTTTGCTTCTGTTTATTCGAGTTAAAGGTCTTGGAGAAGTTGGCACTGATTCCTCTCAAGGCCTTGTTTGCACTGCTAGCAAAGGGTGACTAAAAGGCACTTGAACCTCAGGCAAGGAGAAAACCATGAATGGCAGGACAATTTCAAGAGCCTGTAGACTTTCAGAGACACGATGGACATTGGAGAATTGGTTGAGAAGCCAAGGAAACAGGTGACTGTGTGGCTTGCAAAATGTGTCTATCACAGGGGTCATTTTACTCTTTTCTTTTCAATTACTTGTACACCTGAAGGAGTCTAGAATATAAATATGGACCCCATGTCCCCACACAAATGAACAAGAACCATATTGTGGCATTGGAGATGGACAGCCAAGGACTCAGTAGCCACATGCAGAAGATGTTTCTTTTATTATTCACATTCTGGGGACTCACCAGGAAACCTAGACCAAAACCTACTAAAAAGTACACGCTTTTCAATATATTCATTCTATTTTGAAATACATGAAAGAAAAAATGTAAGAATTTATAGAATTTGCAAGAGAGTAAGCTACTAGCAGTATACATAACAGAGCTCAACCAAGCTTTCTCAGGCTCTTCATAGTGGGAACTGCACAGAGGAAAACCTGAAGTACAGCACCAGATAAACATAGAATCCTGATAAATACTTCTGTATTGGTGTGGAAAACAGTTGAAAAATGAGAGGGTGAAAATACTAAGGTTTCAAAATCATGTTGAGAATTTATTTCATAATAAAAGATAATAATTATCATGCTCTAATATGCTAAATTGCTGCTGGCATTTATGGAGCATTGTGTTGTGTTTTGCCTTTTGATATATTAATCCACCTAGTTTTAGTAATATAATTTTAAAGGAATTTTTAAATTTTGCAGATTGTTGTGTAAAACATCTTTTTAAAAATGACTTAAGTTTAAAGTGAAGCACATGGATCAGGAGAGCACTCAGGAACTCTGCACAGGGCTATGGGAGATGGTGAATGGAGCATGGTTTTTGATTGTCCAGCTATATTCCTAATTTACTATAAATCTCCTGCCATGAGATTTGCAACTATCATCAAGCAATACCCTGCCCGACTTTCTCATATGACAATCTCAGATGATGGCCTTGCATCAGCATAACTGTCCTGATTTTGAATTCCATGCTAATTTCCACTCTGTTCAGCCAAGGCTTCCTCCTCAACACACTACTCAAAGATCATGGCCTGTCTCCATTTGACAATCATGTGCTCTTGATCACTGTAGCAGTAGGGCAATCACAGAACTCGGGAGTTGTGTTTCATTTAAAAACACTCAGCCCTCTCAAGTGGTACCTGTGGGAATGAATACTTAGCCAGCTGGCTCTCAAGAGGATTGTCTCATCTGCTGCTGGAAATGGTTTGTAAATATGCAGCCTTGCTAGAAGTAATAGCAGACATCCCCTTTCTCTCTTTCCCCATATATATACATATATGGGGAATATATATATATATATATATTTGTATGTGTATATGTATATGTGTGTTATTATAAATATAATAAAAACATTACATGACCTATGTATATGTGTGTAGCTGTAGCTTCACATAAACACTGGTGTTGTGAACATCCTAGGTAAGTAGGCATTTGAGTCATTTAAAAGAAATAAAACCAACTCATTTATACCATGTTCTCTGATTTAAGGGAGGCTTTCTCCTATATTGGATGATTTGAGAAAGTTATCCCAAAGAAAACTTGACTCTGGAGTTAAATGAAGGTGCTTCATTTACATACATGAACCGCTCCACACACACTCACCCATGATAAGACACAAATGTGCTCTCCCCCCCCCACACACAGTCGAAGCCTCCTGACACTACACACACACACACACACACACACACACACACACACACACACACACA
>CAJQZJ010011617.1:5614247-5640152 GCA_907164525.1 Lophiomys imhausi
ACACACACACACACACACACACACACACACACACACACACACACACACACCTGCCTTTACACTCTTTGATGATTTTACTAAGACACTTTGAATTAGTCTTATAGAACCTATGTAATTAAAATATTTAATAGAGGCCAATAAAGCAAGTTCCCGGGATACTATCACATGACCAGTAGTGAGACTGAGATGATAACCTTGGAAACCTTGTAGGTCCTGTATTTGCTAGTCCAAGCAAGGGCAAATTGGTCTTGGGATCCATCTACTTAAAAGAGTACAAAAATCCTGGCACAACTAGCAGCATGGACATGAGGAACTACCTGTCCTCTGCACTCACTTTGTGAGTTGTCTGTCTCCATCACCAGACACATCTGTTTGTCTGAAATGGTAAGGGCTGGGCAAACAATTTCTGTCTTTGTCAGTTGTCATTTCAGACATCCATCTATGACTATTTCCATGTTTGCACCTTTAGGTAAAACTCATCAAAGGAGATATGTAGGGTGCATCTCATAATCCACCTCCTGTGTACTTTCTTACAATGGAATGCACACAATATGCATCCATGGGTGGGAGGGATGATTGTACACCTTTAGGATAGCTTAAATGCTATAGCCATATACATCTACTTCTGCCTGACATTTAGGCTTCTGGAGGTTGACAAGAATTAAGGCACACCCACATTTATTGTTTTTCAGAGCCCAAGGACCATGAAAACTAGAAAGGGTTCAATTAACCCACCAGTTAACATAGGGCCTTTTGTCAGTCTCCATGACCTACATCTGTATGTAGCCCTGGTCACTTTGTTAGAGGATCAGCTTGGGTTGGTCCCACCTCATGAGATTTCCTTTGAACACATCAGGGGTTCATCTGAGATCACCTGTGCCTTTCTGCTGTTTCCCACTTAAATACTTTTTTCAGGCTTCAAGTCCAATATTTAATATTTTATCTTTTTATCTAAATAACTCTGGCTCAATATGAATCTTGGCATGTTTGCTTTCAAGTGACCTTGTCTAGACCTTTTCCTTACCTATAAGAAAGAATGGTTAACCCAATATCCTTATACAGTCCTCCCTTAGCAACTTTTCTCCATGAGTTGGAGGGTAACACAGAAGATGCCTTGCTGATTTCACATTGCAGTTCCTCCTGTATGGCTATGTTCTCTTTGGGAGCACAGTAAAGCCTCAGCCCTATAGCCTCAACGTACTGTTTTGAGGATCTACAATACTCTATGGTCTTCCAGCCAACTTTGTGGGGTCTCTATACTCACATGGTGTACCACATATAGCCAGAAATCTTGTACTCTGTGACACATGGAGAAAGATCAGCATCCTAGGATGTCTCACTGGATTGTATCTACTCTCTGCCCAGGCACCAATTATTGTGTAACATTTCCAGGGCATTTATAATGAAGTGTTCATTCACCTCATATAGAGAGGACACTGAAAGATCAAGGATGGATACTGTCCAAGTTCTGCTAGATCAACCAAAGGATTTATTGATGAAACTTATAGATGTGCAGTTTGTCAATGCCACCATCTTCCCTGTAGTTCTTCCACTACACTTAGTCAGCTGTACCACGAAGAGTCCCACCCCAGACAATTGTTTGCCTGCACAATCTTTACATAATTAAATACTTCCTGAGGCCCACAAACCCATCTTTTCGGCTTTCGTGAACTTCCTCAGGAACTCTGGCTCAGACACAAACCTTGACACACTTCTTTCAATTGACCCTGGTTCAGGCTTTTGTCTGTTTTTGCCTTACAGCTTGCTGGCTTGGCAGGAAATAGCTGCAGGAGAGCATATTAAAAAGCTAATCCCTCCCAAGGATATGAAAATCAGAAAGTCTTGTTCAGTGGTTGTACAGAAAAAGATAGGGAGAAATGAGCCAAATTTAACTTTGGATGTGGAATCTTCCTGAGGAGCGATTGCTTTTGAATTTCACAAGGTTTTGCTGTATTGGTTTCATAGGGGCAGTGTTGGGTTCCTAACGATATTCGAGGACAAAATTACTTTCTTCTGCTGGCTGAGGGGTGGAGATAAGTGTCTTCCAGCCAACAGATTAACGAGAGAGAATTTTCATAAAAAGATGAGGATTTTATTCTTTAATGAGGTGGCAATGCCTTTGTTGTGCGCTAAAGTACCGTCTCTTGGAGACTCAAAGGAAAGATGGGTCTCAACTTGTCCCCACAAGGGACCAGATCAAGCCCTGGGTGACTTCCATCAGCTGTCAGAGCTACTTCTGCAGGACTGGGCAGGAAATTAGGCTATTAAATTACAGCTTTGCTCCTGGAGCCCCACCATTCTCCTCCCTCTTCCTTCAGCCGTTCTATCAAAGCCAGGCATTGTAACCATTTATCTTGCCAAACTTAAAATACCTTCTGCAGAACTAATTTTTCCCTCAGTACTTGAGGTCTTTGTGCTCTGCCTTGCTTCCCTGATCTTGTGTGGATCTCAGATTAATTTGCAGTAGCTGGGAGTTCAACAACAAAATCAATTTCAATCGGGTCAGACGGGGTCACGCCGGGAGCAGCAGTATGGGGAAAGAAATAGATTATTATCATCCTGGAAGCATGAGGCTAAGGTTCAGTGAGAGGAGAGAGAAGAGGTGCAGTCCCATGAAGGCAATAAATAATTCCTTCCAAACTGTCAGGAACAAACAGGAATTGCTTTGTTTTTCTGCCAGTTTCCCAAACTAAAGATAAGCAGGAGAGCTGTGCCCTTGAAGAGAGGCAGGTAGAATCAACAGAGGCACTTTGGGATACTGTTGGCAGAATTGCAGTGAGTCTCGTTTATGAACATGTGATGTCAGAGTAGGAATATTCTACAGTATTCTGCAGAAATAGCTGACACAGGAACTCAGAAAACCAGGCAGGATTGTACTACCTCCTTCAGCCACTGAACTGTATCTTGAGTGTAAAAGGCACCAGCTCATTAGTCAAACTAACACATGTTTAATGTTAAATGTGGTCATGTTATCTGATCCTTGAGATTAAATATTCCATAATAACATTTTGCTCTATTCTTGAAAACCTATGAAACCCACAGATGCTAAAGGTACACAAACATGCACTCACACACAGATATGTATGCACACACAGACTCTCCCATCTCCCCAACAAACACATACCTTGCAAAGCCTATAATGGTTCTCACTTCTATTGATATAAAAATAAAGCAGCCCCATACTTATTACCTTCCATTCCTTGAAGTCTCTGAGTTCAGGACATGTAAGTTACTGATTATGTAGAAATGCACTTCCTTGATACTGGGTTTGGTGAAAAGAAGAACTAAGAATAAGTCACATCTGAGAAACTTCCTGTGAACAAGGTAAGAGTATCTTGTAAGGAAAAAAACAATAGTGCATTTATCATGCACAAATGATGACAAGTGTGGCTTCAGCTTTGTTTAACTAGCATGAGTATGCTGGAGGATTTATGTGGGACTTTGGTTTTAATAGCACAGATGAAAGTCCATCCTAGGTGGGGATGGAGAGATAGCTCAGTGGTTAGAAACAGTTGGTTCACAGCCATATGTGCAGGCAAAATTTCCATACATGTAAATTAAAAAGAGTTTTGTTAACACTTATCCTGGACAATATAGATGATAAGGGATTCACCATCATTGTTTATCAGAAGTGTTCAAGAAAAGCATCTCCAAACAGAAGTTTCAACATTGTCTTCCATGATGACACACTGCACAGCCCTGTCAAAAAACCCTCTGACCTTGCTATAAATCAAGACATCATGGTTGACTGGAGAGGTCAGGACACATTTTTCTTCTCAAAGCACAGTGATGGAACAGGCCCCTCACATCTCACCTGCACCACTTGTAGGCTCCTGAGAGTCACAAATTCCAAGGAATTATGATGCTGTGAACTCTGTGCAAGGAGACTCTGGAATTTTTAACCAAGCCAGAAAGTGCAGCATCAGCTTTCCAGCCTCTGCTTCTCTAAGAGGGATGCCTCAAATAAGTACTCCATCTGCTGTCATGGTTACTGTCTCCATTCTCATGGAGGAGTGTAATCTAGGGAAGACTCACATATAGCAAATGTACTGTATAGCATGTAGACTGGAGAGCTGTGAGTTGAGTGCTATCCCCAGTCAGAAATCACTGTTTCACTGTTACCCACTCACCGAACAGTAGCTTGTAAAACCCTGCAATCCAAGAGATGGATGCAAAGCATTGCTGTATTAGAGCAGAGGGAGGCATTGGTCTTGGTGGGAATATGGAAAGTGTAGTCACGAACCACAAGATTTTCTTCAGGGCGCAGTCATTGTAAACTTCCTGTGTGACATTTTTGATAGGACATCAACAAGGGGCATGACATCTATGCTCACTAGTTTTATGTCAACTTGACCTAATCTAAAGTCAACCTTTGGTGAGAGAACCTTAATTAAGAAAATGCATCCACTAAGATATTGATGTAGGCAAGTCTGTAGGGCATTTTGTAAGGAGTGATTGAGGTGGGAAGGCCCAGCCTGTTGTCACCCTTGGCGTGATGGTTCTGGATTCTACAATGAAGCAGACCAAACAAACCACAAGGAACAAGCCAGTAAGCAGCACTCCTCCATGGCTTCTGTATCAGCTCCTGCTTCCTGATTTCCCTCCATGGTTGAGTTCCTGTCCTGACTTCCTTTGATGATGAACTACATGTGGACATGTAAACCAAATCAATCCTTTCCTTCCAGAGTTGCTTTTGGGCATGGAGTTTATTACAGCATTGGGAAAACTAAGACAGCCCCCAAGACAAAAAGAATTGACTGAAGAAAGCTGGGCAAATAATCCTGATGATGTCCAAATACATATAATTAAAGATAGATGAGGAATGTGAGGGAAAGGGGGAAGAAGGAGGTATCTCCATCCTGTCGGATTTGATTACAGTCTCAACCTCTGAGCCTTATACTTCCAGTGTGCTCAGCTTTGTGCTTCAGAAAATTGAATAGTTAAATTTTGAGTTGTTTAGGAATCAAGAGGGTGTTCTGGATCTAAGAAGATATTTTTAAAATTATGAGGCAAGTTAGTATGAAAGCTGAGTTAGATATAGAACTTTAAACTCATGGAGATGGTTAGATAGTAGAATGTTAAAGTCAGGTGCCAAATACATATGGACTGGACATTGGGAATGTATGCTAAGCCATATAACTCTTATAATCGTGGCCTATTTATTTCTGTTGTTTTGTATTGTATTTATAGTTATAAGAAAAAGAACCATTATTTGGACTGAAAGGGAGAGCTGTTGGGGGGAAAAATAAATACCTTAAACTAAAAAAAAAAAAAAAAAGGAAGGAAGAGGAGGGGGGGGCTGAGGGGGAGGAGGGTGGAAGGGTGGGACTGGAGGGGGGAGTAGGGAGGGGATTGTGATTGAGATGTAACTTGAAGAAATAAAAAATAAATTATTAAAAAAAAAAGAAAATTGAATTCCTTTGTACCCCCTTGGTAGTTCAAAAAGTACTTCCATCAAACATTTACTCATAACACAGATGGGCGACTGCTCCATTTAACATGACCTGGCATTTTTATTCTCAGTGTCAAGGACCAAAACCAGGCCTTTCCCATGCTAGGTAGGTCCTCTACCACTGGCATACATCCACAGCCTGTGGCTTTGATCTTATTTGATCTGTAAATTTGGAAGATGCAACAGAAAAAAATAATGTGACCCAAATCTATCTTTATCTAGTTTAAACCTAGCAGTGTTCTGTTTCATGTACAACAGTTATATTCTATAGACATTGATGTTTACATATATGGCACAGAACCATTTGAAACTGGAAAAAGCAGAAATGAATCAATTAAAAGTGAGACATAAATACACATAAATATGCTGGTAAATTTCTTCATAAAAATAACTAGAGGAATTTAATTAGTCCTGTGTTTATGGAATCAAAAACATCCAACATACAGCCCTTCTGTATGTGTTCAAACTTGACTAACATGGCAGAAAAACACTTGTACATTTCAAATGTGTGGCAACGGAGGGGAGGAAATCTGGGTAGTTAAGAGGGGACCATTCCCTAAGAAGTCAGCCTCAGTGGGGAGGACCCAGGAGCCAAACTTTTCTGTCCTCTTGAAGAGAAATCTGAAAATCTGTCCAAGCGAAAGTTACAGGAATGCCAACCAAAGAGGAAAGACCCATGCTGGGAGTGATATTCATGTTGTGCTCAAGAGGCTTGTGATAAATGTGGTATTATCTCAGTTAGGTTTTCTATTGCTGCATTAAATCACCATGACCAACAGCAACTTGGGGAAGAAAGGGTTTATTTTAGTTTATAGTTTAGCAACACAGTCCATCACTGGAGGAAGTCAAGGCAGGATTCTGATTCAGAGGCAATGGAGGGTGCTGCTTATTGGCTTGCTCATTACTGGCTTGTTCAGATTGCTTTCTTATAAAACCCAGGACCACTACACAAAGGTTGGCATTACTAATCTCAGTGGGCTGGGCCCTCCCACATCAAACACTAAACAAGATAAAACCTACAGATTTGCTTACAGATCAGTTTTATGGAGGCATTTTATCAAATTAGAGCCCTTATTCCCAAACAATTCTAGCTTGTATCAAATTGACAAAAACCTCACGAGCACAGGGTACAGAATTTAGGATAAAGCTTGGATATACACAAACACTTAACAAATGTCCTAAAACAATCATATGCTAATTACTTTGAGTAGGCAAGGGTGGCCTATAACCTGTTAATCTAAAATTGTGTAGAAGGGGTGGAAATCTGTTGGCAGAAGATGCTTACAGGCAGGTTGCTAAGAGCTACTTTGGAGAAGCATCTCTGAGCTCCACCAGAAGATGGCAAGTCAAATCAGAAGAAGGATTCCACTGATCATTCACAGGAATGGTAACAGGTGATCTCACAGAGTGACTGAGTGACTTCATGTTGACCTGTGGCCTTTGAAAATACACATTTGTGACAAGGAAACATCACCCTCTCTAGAAGTCTAGCTGCTTTCTAAGGATCTGTGAAAGTCTGAGCCTTGCTCACCACAATGGATGATGATAGGAGAAATAAGAGAATTGGAATTCTTCCCCACTAGGGGTTCCTGGTGTACCTGTAGATTTAGGAAGAGCTTGTGTAAATGAAGAGATGCAATGGAAGGAATTTCCAGGGCCAGAGAGATGGCTTGCTTGTAATGGTGTTTGCAGTGCAAGCTTGGCTACATGATTTCAATGCCTGGATCTGAGAGATCTGACTCTCAAAAGTTGTTATCTAACCTTCATACATGTGCTGTGACATGCACATACATGTGCATGTATATATAATATTAAAGCAGTAAAGGAGAGTTTACCATGACAATGTTGCATTGTTGATTCCCTAGTCCCTTCTCCCTTAATCCTGAAGGAATCAAGTACATACTGATGAGGAGACATCAAATGTGGTTCTCTTCTTATCTCTGGTCTGAGTCATCTCTCTTCTCTTGTCTGGGTCTGCTCTCCTTATCCTTGTTGCCTTCTGTTATTACAAGCAAAGAACTGAGCTATCAGAGGGTCCTTAGGGCCTTTATTCTCTCTCCCTCATTTTTCCTGATCTTCTGGCCCCAAATCAGAGTCTCTGGCATCTTTGTTCTGACATGGATATCAGGGATGAAGCTCAACAATGAAAAACAAAAATCACAATTTTAGTTCCTAAATTTACTTATAATTCTTCATTTCATATTTACACAATGGAATACTACTCAGCTATCAAAAACAAAGAAGTCATACAATTTGCAGACAAATGGATGGAACTAGAAAACCTCATCCTGAGTGAGCTAACCCAGACCCAGAAAGATACACATGGCATGTATTCACTTATAGTTGGATTTTAGCCATATAGTACAGGATAACTATCCTACAATTCACGGACCCAAAGGAACAGGACCCTAGCATAACTATCTTATGAGAAATTCCATCCAGCAGCAGATCAAAGCAGTCAAGCATTAGGTGGTGCTTTGGGAGTCCTATACAAGAAAACGAGGAGGAATAGAGAGAATCACAGGGGACAAGAACAACACATGAAGAACAACAGAACCAACTAACCCAAGCCCCTAGAGGCTTACAGTGACAGAAACACTAACCAAAAGAAGAAGAAGAAGAAAGCTTAGACTAGATCTAGACCCCCCTATACAAATATAGATAATAGGCAACTTAGTCTTCATAAAGATCCCTTAGCAAGTAGGGTGGGGGAGTATCAGTCATGAACTTTGTTACCCTGTTAGTGGGATATTTTACCCTAGCTTAACTGCCATGTCAGGCCCCAGAAGAAGAGGAAGCTTTTAATTTTCATGTGACTGATGAACTGAAGGGGGCTGATACGTGAAAGCACCCCTCACCAGAGGAGAAGGATAAGAGGGAGGGGGATAGAGGGAGGGAAGGTGGGACTGGGAGGGAAGGAGGGAAGTGGCTGTGATTGAAATGTAACTTGAATAAATAAATACATGTTAAAAAATAAGTATCTCGGAGATCCAAGATGGCAGCAGGCCGCGCGGATGCATTTTGAACACGGGGAAAACAGCTTTAAAGCTACAGGGTTATAAGCCACTGAGCAACAATTTGAGTGATTCAAACATGCTAGGTTTCACCCAGCTACCCGGGGATTATTAAAAGTCCCTGGGAAGGACTCTCCTCCCTTCTCTTGGACTCTCAGCAAAACAGACCAGCAGAAGCCTCTGTATCTGGGAATCAGAAACCATCACCAGGAAAGCCTCAGGTTAAGAGTTACTCAATTACCTGGTAGGCAGACCCAAAGTCCAGACAGGGTTACTCACAAGCCTACTGGGCCCCCAGATTCCATGCAGGCATCCCGGCTATTTAACGAAGGGTCCCGGACCCGGGGAGTGGAACACACTCTTAGCGAAACCACAGCACAGCAGTGGGGCAGGCGCAGCAGTGCGTGGGTCCGGTCCGCAGCGCAATAGCCCATCAGGTCCAGATCAGGACTGCCCGGACAGGTTTACAGTTGCATTTTGGAAAGCTCAAGCAAATTTGTGCTTCCCCTAGAGGGGTGTTGGACATACATACAGGCCCCATCCATTGGATTTATGGACACAGAGCAAAACACTGAAGCTTGTCTGAGCAGCGGGATACACTTCTGGCAGAGCTACATACTGGAACTTGGAAAACAGTGGCCCCAAATTGCCAGTCTCCAAAGCCAGTTCCATACAGACATAGGTGGAGCTGTGAGAGTGCCAGAAAGGCGGGTGGCCTGGTTGGAAGGCAGATCAGTTTTCCACAGGGTCCAAGCCCTGGGCAAATTGTGGGGTTATTTTAGACTCATTTGCAAGTTCTGGCCCTTCCGGTGGGAAACCAGAGCTCAAGCATATTTAGTCCCACCACTGGATCAGTGAAGTTTTGGCCTGAGGGACACTGCTAGGGACTGACCTTAAGGGCATGGAGTCGGGTCCTTTCAAGACTCCAGTGAATGGCCTCAACCCCCAAACTTGGGACCTCCAGAACTCACAGAATGTGTACCTGGGCACACAGGACCACAGCAGCAGAGCCGCTGCAGGCTGAATATTCAGTGTGCAACATAGAGAGCTCTGACTTGTGAGCAGTGAAACAACCCTGGGCCATTCCTCCTTGCCTGGGAATGGGCTGCATCATATCACAGTGCTCCTGGCTACTAGATGAACACTGACCCTGAGAACCCCCTGAAAACAGCTGGAGAGGACCACAAACACGGTCCCAACACATAAGCTGCAGGGGAGCTACAACCCCACCCAATAATCTGTGGCCTACCAACCAGCACTATCATCTGTATGAAGACCAGTTGGATCCCAGGAACCTACAGGAACACATCCCACCACATTCCCTCACCTGAGTCCCCAACTGAAACAAAGTGGGAAGGGGTGAGCTCTGGGAGACACACTGAGAACCTCCACACAAAGCCGCATCCAGCTGGGGGAAAGTGACAGATCACCAAGCAATACGACTGCAACACCAAAGTATTTTCCTTATTGGCTCCAAGCCCAGAAGACAACAGGGACAAACAGCTAAGAACAATGAAATGGCTAAAGGTCAGATAAAAAAACAGAAACAGCAGAAGTAGGGAGATATGACTTCAACAAAATACAACTATGCTAGTACAGCAAGCTCTGACCACTTCACCACAGCCAAAACACATAAAAACAATGACAACTCTACAGTCTGGAAAGTGATGGAGTCCTTTCAAGAAGAACTTAAATCTATGAAGGAATTAAAGAGTCCACATTGTACAAGGGAAAGCAACAGATAATACCATTAGAAAGCTCCAAGCCAAAGTGGCTCAAATTGAACAGGAAAAAGACAAGGCAATGAAAGATTTAAAAGAGATGAAAGATTTCCAGGCAAAGAGAAGCAAATTGGAGCAGGAAATATATACAAAATGAATAAAATCTTTCAAGCAATGAAACTGGAAAAGGAGGCAATAAGGAAAACACAGAGTTAACAGTGGAAATGGAGAATCAAGGGAAGAGAACAGGAACTACAGACATAAGTATCAAAAATAGGATACAATGGATGGAAGACAGAATCTCAGGCATGGAAGATTTGATTGGAAGAAATCAGGACAACATACAAAGAAAATAAAAAAGCTAAAAAAGTACTTACCCATAACACCCAAGAAATCAAGGACTCAATGAAAAATGGAGCCTGAGAATTATAGGCATAGAGGAAAGAGAAGACTCCTGATTCCAAGGTCCAGAAAATATGTTCAAAAAACCATAGAAGAAAATTTCCCAAACCTAAAGAAAGAGCTGCCAATAAAATTCCAAGAGGCTTACAGAACACCAAACAGATTACATCAGAAAAGAAACTACTCTCACCATATAATAATTGAAACTCCAAATGTACAGAACAAAGAAAGAATATTAAAAGCTGTAAGAGAAAAAGGTTATGTAACATATAATGGCAGACCCATCAGAATTACACCTGACTTCTCCTTAGAAACTTTAAAAGCTAGAAGGGCCTAGACAGATGTCCTACAAGCCCTGAGAGAACATAGGTGCCCAGCCAGACTACTATACCCAGCAAAACTCTCTATCAACATAGATGGAGAAAACAAGATATTCCATGACAAAATCAAATTTAAACAATATCCCCCCACAAACCCAGACCTACAGAAGATCCTAGAAGGAAAATTCCAACCCAGAGAAGATAACTACACCCAAGAAAACCCAGGAAACAGAAAACTCCACAGCAACTAAACCAAAAGAAACACAGGATGACCACCTATACCAAAATAATGGGAAGTAACAACCCCTGGTCACTAATATCTATCAACATCAATGGATTTAACTCCCCAATAAAAAGACACAGACTTACAGATTGGATCCATAAACAAGACCCATTATTTTGCTGCATACAAGAAACACTTCTCACTAACAAAGATTGACACGATCTCAGAGTAAAGGGCTGGGAAAAGGGTTTCCAAGCAAATGGACCCAGGAAGCAAGCTGGAGTAGCCATCCTAATATCAAACAAAATAGACTTCCAACTGAAGTTAATAAAAAAAGACAGAGAAGGACATTACATACTCATTAAAGGAAATATTCATCAAGAGGACATCTCAATATTGAACATCTATGTCCCAAATACAAAGGCACCTACATTTGTAAAAGAAACTCTTCTAAAATTTAAATCGCACATCAATCTGCACACATTAGTACTAGGAGACTTCAAAACCCAACTCACAACAATGGACAGATCATCAAGACAGAAACCAAACAGAAAAAATAATGAGTCTAAAAGAGCTCACGAGCCAAATGGCCTAACAGATATCTAGATAACGTTTCACCCAAACACAAGAATACACCTTCTTCTCAGCATCTCACAGAACCTTCTCCAAAATCGACCATATAGTTGGACACAATGATAGCCTCAACAGATACAAGAAAATTGAAATAATCCCTTGTATCTTATCAGACCACCATGGAATAGAGCTGGACTTCAACAGAAAGCCTACAAACACATGGAAATTGAAGAACTATTTACTGGATGATTACTGGGTCAGGGAAGAAATAAAGAAGGAAATCAAAGACTTCTTAAAATCCAATGAAAATGAAGGCACAACATACCCAAACCTATGGGACACAATGAAAGCTGTGCTACGAGGAAAGTTCATAGCACTAAGTGCCTTCAAAAAAAAATTGTGACAGCTCATATTGGCAAACTAACCACTAAACTGGGTGAACTGGAAAAAAAAAGAAGCAAACCCTCCCAAGAGGAGCAGAAGGCAGAAAATCATCAAACTTAGGGCTGAAATCAACAACTTAGAAACAAAAAGAACAATACAAAGAATCAATGAAATCAAGAGTTGGTTCTTTGAGAAATTCAGCAAAATAGACAGACCCTTAGCCAAATTAACTAAAAGACAGAGGGAAAAAACCCAAATCAACAAAATCAGAAAAGAAAAGGGAGAAATAACAACAGATATTGAGGAAATCCAGACAATCTTTAGGTCCTACTTTAAAAATCTATACTCCACCAAATTTGAAAACTTAATCGAAGTGGACAATTTTCTTGATAGATTCCACCTACAGAAGCTAAATCAAGTTAAGGTTAACAGATTAAACAGTCCTATAACCCCTAAGGAAATAGAAACAGTCATTAAAAATCTCCCTACTAAAAAAAGCCCAGGGCCAGATGGTTTTAGTACAGAATTCTCCCAGACCTTCAATGAAGCACTAACACCAATACTCTTCAAACTCTTTCATCAAATATTATCAGAAAGAACACTGCCAAACTCATTCTATGAGGCCACAGTCACCCTGATTCCTAAACCACACAAAGACCCAAAAAAGAAAGAGAATTTCAGACCAATCTCCCTCATGAACATTGATGCAAAAATACTTAATAAAATACTAGCAAACCGAATTCAAGAGCACATCAAAAGTATCATACACCACGATCAAGTAGGTTTTATCCCATGAATGCAGGGATGGTTCAACATACAAAAGTCTATCAACGTAAATCACCACATAAACAAGAAGAAAGAAAAAACCACATGATAATCTTGCTAGAAGTGGAAAAGGCATTTGACAAATTTCAACACCCCTTCATGCTAAAGGTTCTGGAGAGAACGGACATACAAGGACTGTACCCAGAAATAATAAAGGCAATATACAGCAAGCCAACATCAAATTAAATGGAGAGAAACTTGAAGCATTTCTGTAGGGGTTAGATAAATTAGATTTAGAAAATATATAGGAGTTTCTGATACTGTCTCTTAATTTGGGGCCTGAAGAGCATTATCAGCATGAAGTCAGCAAAAACAGGAAAGACATAATAGACTGAAAAACAAGGTTGAAGTCAGGAAAAACAGGAAAGACTCAATAGACTTGAAGAAACAAAGTATCTGGCCTGACATTGTTTTCAGCTGCTAAGTGGGCGGAGCCCAAATTAAGCTGAAACAGAGTTCCTCCTATTTAATGACAGTGCATGGACCCCAGAAAGAGAAGAGGCCCCTGATGCTAGAGAGCTCCAAGAGTCCTGCTGAAAAAAGGGCTGGCCATTGATGGCCAGCTCTCTCCCTGAAGCAGAAAGAAGCCGGTGAGCAAAGAAAGCCTGAGCAAGACACCAAAAGGCCAAGGACTGGACCCTGTGGCTCCTGTGGCTCAGCTTTTGCCTGGAGGGGTTTGATCTGTCCGATCAGTGGCCTAAAGGAAACTGTGCCTGGCTTTAAGAACTGAGGCAGAGCAGCTGAGTTCCTGATTCAAAAGAAGTAAGTTGGCCTGCAGACGGCTGGGGTCTCCCACAGAGAAGAAAGCATGAAGCCTTATTTAAGGTGAGACTGCAATAACCAACTTACCCTGACGAACCTGCATCTGAGAGATCCAGAAAAAGGACTGCTAAGTGTGTTAAAGAATCTACGACAAAGACTGTGTTCCTGACGACTGAGGACCTGCCCCAGAGACTGTATCATTCTAAAAGGTTATGAAAGTAGTTGTTATAATTATCAATAGGTTTAGTGGATAGGTTAAAGGGGTTGTAGGAATTTATAGGATTAATAGTTAAAAAATTGTTGGTGTTTGTTATAAGTGAATTTAGTAATAAATAAATAAGTGTTTAATAATAATTTAAAAGATCGGTTACACATTTCCCATAAATTCAAGGACAAGACAAGGATGCCCACTTTCACCATATCTCTTCAATATAGTTCTTCATGTTCTTGCTAGAGGAATAAGACAACTAAAGGAGATCAATGGGATATAAATTGGAAACAAAAAGTCAAATTATCCCTATTTGCAGACTATATGATAGTATACATAAGCAACCCCAAAAATTCCACCAGAGAACACTTACAGCTAATAAACACCTTCAGCAAGGTGGCTGGATACAAAATTAATTCAAAAAAAAATTGGAAGCCCTTCTTTATACAACTAACAAATGAGTTGAGAAAGAAATAAGGGAAATAACTACCTTCACAATAGCTACAAAGAATATAAAATACCTGGGGATAACTCTAACCAACAAGTAAAGACTTGTACAACAAGAATTTCAAGCCCTTGAAGAAAGAAATTGAAGAGAAGAGGCATTTAGAAGATGGAAAGATCTCCCATGCTCATGGAGAGGTAGGATCAACATAATAAAAATGGCCATCCTACCAAAAGCAATATATAGATTCAATGCAATTCCTATCAAAATATCAACACAATTCTTTATAGACCTGGAAAAAGATATTCTCAATTTCATATGGAACAACAACAACAACAAAAAAAACCAAAATAACTTTATCAATCATGTACAATAAAAAAACATCTGGAGGTATCACCATCCCAGATTTCAAGTTGTACTACAGAGCAATAGTAGTAAAAACAGCATGGTATTGGTATAGAAACAGACCAGTAGATCAATGGAATCGAATTGAAGATCCAGAAATAGACCCACACACTTATGGCCACCTAATTTTTGACAAAGAAGCAAAAACCCTACAATGGAAAAAGGACAGCATCTTCAACAAATGGTGCTGGTCCAACTGGATGTCCACTTGTAAAATAATGAAATTAGACCCATACTTAACACCTTGTACAAAATTTAAGCCCAAGTGGATCAAATACCTTAACATAAGGCCGGTCACACTAAATCTACTAGAAGAGAGAGTGGGAAAAACCCTCGAACTCATTGGCACAGGTGACAACTTCCTGAACAGAACACCAGCAGCTCAGGACCTCAGACCAACAATCAATAAATGAGACCTCATGAAACTGAAAACCTTCTGTAAGGCAAAAGACACTGTCATTCAAACAAAATGGCAGCTTACAGATTAGGAAAGAATCTTCACCAACCCCACATCTGACAAAGGGCTAGTATCCAAAATTTACAAAGAACTCAAGAAGTTAAATGCCAAGAAACCAAATAATCCAATTAAAATATGGGGAAATAGCTAAATAGAGAATTCACAAAGGAGGAATTCTTAAAGGCCCAGAGACACTTGAAGAAATGCTCAGAATCCTTAATCATCAGAGAAATGCAATTCAGGATGACTCTGAGATTCCATCTCACACCTGTCAGAATGACTAAGATCAAAAGCTCAAATGACACCACATGCTGGTGAGGGTGTGGAGAAAGGGGAACCCTTCTCCCTTGCTGGTGGGAGTGCAGGCTTGTGCAACCAATATAGAGGTCAGTCTGGCTATATCTTTAGAAAACTTGCAATAGCTTTGCCTTGGGACCTGGCCATGCCACATTTGGGTATACATCCAAATGACTCCTCACCGAATCACAAGGAAGTTTCCTCATCTATGTTCATAGCAGCCTTATTTATAATAGCTAGAAACTGGAAACAACCCAGATGTCCCTCAACCGAAGAATGGATTAAAAAACTGTGGTACATCTACACAATGGAATATTAATCAGCTATCAGAAACAATGAAATTATGCAATTTGCAGCCAAATGGATGGAACTAGAGAAGCTCATCCTGAGTGAGCTAACCCAGACTCAGAAGGATGCACATGTCATCTATTCACTTATAGTCAGATTTTAGCCATATAGTACAGGATAACTATCTTACAACCAACGTACCAAAGGGAACATGGACATAGACATTTTTTGTTTGTTTGTGTGTTTTTTTTAGTTTTCTCTCCCTGGCAATGAGACCCTTTTCACTGGTTGTGCTGCCTTGTAGGCCTCCAGTGTATGAGGAGGCTTTTGGCCCTCATTTGACTTCTGAATGGGGTGGAGGACTGTTATGTAGGGACACTCCACTCCAGAGGAGTGGGATGGAAGGGTTAGGGTATAGAGGGTGGGAGGGAGGGGCTGGGAAGGGGGGAAAGAGGACAATATGCTGGAAATGTAACTTGAAGCAACAAATAAATTAAAAAAATAAGTATCTCATGAAACATCTTACCTACAAGCAGTGACTTAATTATTTTTATACATTTATGGTGCTTCCAAGTCATTTATAATAGCAAGAAGTAAGATAGCATACATTTTATTATATATATTATTCTATTATTCTACCATCAACATAAAAAATGACTATTGAGAAACAGTAAAAAGGAAATAATACCCTTGAATAGGCATGTACTCCAGAGTATGTATGTGCTTGATTATACTCCCAGGATTTTCACAGGCTGTACCACAAACTATTATTACTTTGAACAATAATGATAACTAATATATGTATGTGAATTACTAAGTCTTAACTTACAATTTTCCTTTCTGTGTCATTTAGAACTTCTGCTGTAATGAGTCTATAAGACAAGATTGGAGATTATAAACCAAACGACACTCAGCAAGATCTTGGGATCTCCAGAATTCCAGAATTCCAATATTCACAAGGAAATGCAGGGAAGCTTCATTCAACCAAGTGAGGTGGTGATTTCTTTCCAACTTGATGCGAACACTCAGTCCCCAGCCAGGGCTGGTTGCCATGGCTCCTGGCCAATGACAACACAATGCAAGGTTTACTGGCATTGTCTGTGTATACAGAGCCAAATTAATCCAAGCTATTGTGTGCTAGCTACACTACAACTTCCTAGAAAATTAAGTGTGTTTTGCTATTGCAGGAACACATGGGCAATTAGTAGATATGCTTGATTTAATTTTTAATATGCTTATTCAGCCTAAATGTTGTCTGGTGTTGCCTGCATACTTTCCATTGCTGGTTTCTCTAGGTAGCACCTACTGCTAGGAAAGGCTGGTTGACATCTACGCCATGAAAATTGTGCAAGTGGTAACAAAATTATTTCTTCCATTTCCTTGAATTTGAAGTGGTGACCCCCCTAATAAAATATGCACTTGTAAAGAAGAAATAACTTTGATTTCCTAAGAGATAGCCATCAGTGGGCTTAAATCAGAAGGGAGGTGAAGTGACTATCAATGTTCTCAGATTGTTAACTCTCTGAAGTTGTCATTCAGAAACCCAACCAAAAGAATTACTGTTTGTAATTACTAGGCTCACTCTCTGTTTTGTGGATAAGATTCTAATATGTGAAATACTAGTATGTGTGGCATTACATGGTATTATCTATATCACTTCAGGGTAGCATCTTTAAACACAAATGAAAAACCAAAGCAAAGTTGCAGTGATAAAAATTCCAGAAAATCTCTTGTGCTCATTTCTAAGGACCAGCACAGGGGGAAGTATGTAGTCCCAGGATTGGGCCCTTTGAGAGTGTGTGACAATATTAGTATGTGTGTTATGGTATGCAAAAGCAAGTGCTCTTAAAAAGGATGGGTCTCTTCTGCCCAGATCTGGCATCAGAGGTTACAGTGGGGTAATGATGTCATCAGTACCAGGGTGGTGTCCAGGTTATGCAACATGGGTGCTGGACATGAGGTCAGGTTGTTGGTGGAAGAGATTTGGACAAATACAGGTAGGTGGGACTCTGCTCTCAAGTCATCACTGGGCCCTGAGTAATATGGAAACATCAAGTTGACTTCTTCTTCATGCCCAAGTAGCTCACATGAAAGTGAAGATAAGAATCTGACAAGTAAGCATGAATGGTTACATTGGTTACCAATGTGAGTTCACCAAATAGAAAGATGTGTTACTGTGATGATGCTAGAGGGTTGTTATGGTTATGGAGATTGCTATGTTGGTGGGGATTTGCTATGGAGATGATGGTGGGAATTTGCTATGATGCTGGTGATGAGTTGCTATGATGATGGTGGGTAGATTGCTTTGATGGTGGTGAGGGTTGCTATGATGAAGGGGTTGCTATGATGATGGGAGTGGGTTATTATGTTGATGGTGTGGTCTTAGTATAATGATGTCAGTGAGAGTGGGTTTGGTTTAATGGAAGAAACTGGACTCTGATTAAAGTGATGTCTATATCCGTTCAGTTCTCTATAGCAAAATATCTTAGCATAGGTAAAGCATGAAAAAATAATTTATCATTCAGAATTCTGGGCCCTGAGAAGTCAAAGACCATGGTTTCACAAGACTGGTACCACCACCTAAGAGATGATGTTATGTTACTGAAATGAGTGTGGAGGGTTTTCCATATTCATAATCATAATTGCAGGAATACTCTTTTTTGTTCATGTCTGTAGAATCAGTAACTGATCTATTTGATTTCTTTCCTCAGTCAGTATCTGAAGGAACTTGTTAAATAATAAATACACTAATGTATCATTAATGAGAAACATATACACATTACCTTGATAACGATGCACTTACCTGTTTTATAGTATTATCATCATCTACTCATACATTAGTTGTGTTGCTGAAACTTATGAAATAATGGTTTTATACTTTTGGTATTAATGGAAACATATACATTTTGAGTTACATGTTGATGACTTAAATAATTCACACCTAAAGGGGGGTACCTTCACAATAAATACAAATTTCACAGATTTTTGAAGAAATTAGAAATTGAGAAATGAAATAAATATAACAGATGCTTAACATTCCTTAGCCTACTGAAATAAATTTGCTTAAAATTGTATTGTCACAGTGGGTGTAACGCTAGTAGCAGCATGGACGAGATCAAAGCATCAGAACCCTGCCTTAGTTCCTTTCTGATTTTGCCACGTTTTGGAGGAATGAGATGGGCTCAAGGAAATGGTGACTTCAAACACAATATTGGGAAGAGCTACCAACTGGACTCAGCCTCCCAAGTGCTGGCAAAGGCAATTTCTTCTCAAGCTCAAAAAGTAGGATATAAGGCAAATACTTGATTTCTCAGTCAAGTACCAGGTGAACAGTGTCTCAAGGAGCTTGAGCATAGAACTCCTTAAAATGCAAAGTATGAACCATCCCAGTATTAATTCATGCAAATGAGAAAATCTTAAAGTTAAGGCAAGCATTTTGATTGACCCTGACTGAGTGAGAACTGAATAAGTGGGCCAGAAACCTCCCAAATTGAAGAGAAGAATTGTGTGGACAAAATGAATGAATGATGAAGGTACAACTATCTCTAAAAACTCGCAAGCTCTTTCTAGAAGGAAACAGCCAACAAAAATATCTGTCTTTCTTGGAGGGAGCACTGCTCTCTGCAAATGGGACAGGCGGGGAGATAGATAATGGTTAGCTTCCCAGAAACAAAGCCCATGACACCATCCACGTTTGACAAAAGTATGTATCTGGAGTTAGAGCCAGGAGTGGCCAAGGGACAGTCACTGTTGCTCAGTCCTGGTCTTTGGCAGCTCTTTCCCTGAAGGTTTTCTCATTACTTTAGACACTTCTTTTGTCTGTGACAGTCCTCTGTTCTCCAAGCAGAGCTTTTTTGGGCACTCTTGTTCCTGCCCCACAATACCCCTTGATTAGTACTGACAGCTGAGTGGTCTTTTAGTCTGAAAAGTACAAGGCAAGAAAGATCTGTGCTTCACTTATAGAGAAAGCCCCAGAGAGCCTAAGCTTGGACCTGCTGCAATAACAGAGGGACCTGTCATGGGCAGAGGTGTATGTTTAGTATGGAAGAGCTTGCATGGCTGTTAGACACTGCTTGCTTCCTTCTCCCTGAGTAAATGTCACAGGAAGAGTGGGTTCTCCTTCCATGTAGGTAGGTATGTCTATGAGTGAGTTTTGCCAAAGGCCTATGTTAGGAATTGTGGATAGAATAATCATTGTTCTTCCTGAGAAACCTTTCCAATCTTCAAATCCTGGGGATGTCACCAGGTGTGATGATGTTTTCAAGCCCACATTCGAAGACAATATTAAAGGGAGGATGGGTAGGAAGAAAGCTAGTTTCCAAGTGACTCCCCTTAGAAAAGTCTGTTATACCATTCTGAGTCAAATCTACTGTAAATGAGGAACTATTGATTTACCAATAACTTGGGATTGTGAAGGCACCTGTGACACCTTAAGCCTCATACCGACACACTGCCTTCCATGAGTGGGGTATTCCCATTTGACCACCTACAGGGTTGTAAAAACATCATACTATTACCAGTCTTTCTTCTGAAAAATTTCCCACAGTTTTCCCAATAATTTTCATGATGTGTATATGTGTGCATGTGTGTTTGTGTGTATGTGTTTATATGTATGCATGTACATGTGTGTGCTTATATCTGTGCATACGTATTTATATTCATGCTTGTATTTGTGTTTGTATTAGTGTGAGTGTGGATATATGAGTATTGTATGAGTATGTACTTATGTATGTGTGAATATGTATAGGAGTATGCATGTATATTTGTGTATACGTATGTAAGTGCATATTTATTTTGTCTATAGCTGTGTGTTTGTATGTTTGTACATGTGCTTGTGTTAGTGTGAATGTGAGTGCATGTATATGAGAGTGTATGTATGTATGCATATGTATGCATGTTTGTCTGTCTGTGTTTAAATTTAGGTTAAATGTCTTTCGTTCTGCCTTTTGCCCTCTATTCAGGATTCTTTTACTCTACTCTGTGGTCTGCAGAATATTAATGTTTTTATGAAATAAGGAATACATTTTAAAACAAATCTTTTGAATAACTTGATCATATTAAAACTATGTTGAGTCTCATGTTCTGATGTGAACATAATTATCTAGAAAAAAATCAATTTGGGTCTTGAAACCTTATATATGTATATATGCATACACACACACACACACACACACATATGATGTGTGTGTGTGTGTGTGTGTGTCCATGCACAATTGTAAATAGCATTTCTTCCACTCTAACTGCTCTCTGCAGCATTACTCACATGCACAATGTTTATTTCTTTAGGAACCTGTGAGACTGCTGGTGGAGGTATTGTTACCTAGGGAACTGAAACATTAAAAAAAAAAGATTACCTTATTTGGCCCTCGGGGAAGAAAATAATCAATTATTTAAAAACATCCTTTGCAGAGAAGGTTGGAGCGCACATTCCAAGAATCAGTGGTGCAAGTGACTTAAGAAATCATGTCATTACACAGAGTCTAAACAGACTGCAGGTCACATCAAAGCCACTGCTTCACATGTAACAGAGGCTGGGATCAGGCTTTGTAAGCTTCCCAAATATCCATAAAGTACTCCAGCGAACAACACCAGGTGAGTTAAGCAACTCTGTTATTGGAACTGTCTCTCAGTGTTGTGTGCTCTTTCTCATTTGTGGGCACCATAGGTCATCAGGTAGAGGTGAAGGGCAGGTGAGTAATGGCCTTTTTTTTTTTTTTTTTTTTTTTGTATGGCTGAGACAAAGCACTTGGAGAAATCAATTTAAATTAACTGAAAAGAGAAAGGTATATTTTGTCTTGTGGTTCTTAAAGGTTCAGTTAGTGGCTGCCTTCATAGCTAAGGAGTGAAGTCACTGCTCTCATAATTTTGTCACCTCTCAATAGTGCTGCCAGTTGGAAACCAAATCTTCAGCTCATAGCTTTTGCGTGCATGGGTGTGTGTGTGTGTGATATTTTGTATACAGCTTATTGGACACCCAGGGAGGCAGTGTCCAAATAAGTGAGCACTGCGTTCTGTGAAAGATTCTGTCTCAAAACATAAGGTGGAGAGTGATATAGGAGGACAGTCGACATTGACCTCTGTCCTCCACCTCCATGAGCACATCTGTGTAACACACACACACAATAATAATAATAATAATAATAATAATAATAATAATAATAATTAATAATAATAATTGACTAGAGACACATGCAGTGAACACTGCTTTGGGGACATTTTCTATTGTCTATGGAGCTGAATGTGTAGCTCAGTTGGTACACTTGCTTGCCCAGTGTGCACAAAGCTCTGGGTTTGATCCCTTTTGATACCTTAGAACGCATAAACATGGCACAACATACGGCTGTGATCCCAGCATTAAAGAAGCAGGAAGGCTAGAACTCCAATCCTCAGCTACATATTTAGTGTCCTAGTTAGGACACAATCAATGTGATGAAACACCATGACCAAAAGCTAGTTGGGGAAGAAAGCATTTATTTGGCTTACACTTCCATATTGTTGTCCATCAGTGAAGGAAGTCAGGACAAGAACTCAAACAGGACAGGAACCTGGAGGCAGAAGATGATGCAGAAGTAATGGAGGAGTGCTGCTTACTGGCTTGCTCCCCATGCCCAGGAACTCAGGGATGTGTCCCACCCACTGGGACAATTAGCAAGGATTAAAAACAGAGTTCCATGGCTGAGCAGCAGGTCTCCTTCATTAACCCTATAGACACCATCCTCAGATTGGCTTTCAGCAGTAGGGTGATTTTATGGAAAGCACACTGAAATGTCACGTAGCCTCACACCCACGAACACTTTGTGCTGTCTGGAAAAATGGTCCAGCAACACTGTTACGTTTGCTTTGTTCACTCTGACTCTCCCAGATAGCCAGTTGGCTATGAATGATGGGCTGAAGAAAGCAAAGTCAAGACTGAAGAACCCTCGGCCTCTCTGTGTCCCATTTTTTTCATGATGAAGCCGAAGACACTTTACTATTCTGATATGAGTCAATCAAGACATGAAGCCAACACAATTGTGTTAGTGTTCATCTGTGTTCGGTAGGAAACTGAAGGCTGAGGATAGTATCTTGGCCATCCTGTATTCAAGTCAAGTGCTCTGTTGTCCTTGGAATCTAACGTGGAATAATAAATGTATGAATGAGAAAACACAGCGATTAATATTTTAAGGTTTTTCTACTGAAAAAGATTTTGACAACACCAGCAGTCTAAAAAGAGCCATCAAGGCAAGGAAAAGGTCTCGTGCCTCAGTGGCTGTATGGCAATATTCTCATGTTTATTGAATGCCCGGCTCCAAACACTCATCCGGCTAGGAGCAGCCTCTGCTTACAGTGATGTGACTTCAGCATTGTTAAACGTGGAGCATGTGACAGCAGATCTGATTCCAAAAGGACCAGGCCCCCCAACAGTCTGTGACAGCTTTTAGTGCTTTTGTGCAGATAAAATAAAAATGTATTAAATTCCCCTTGAGCCTTGAACACATCAAATATTAATAATAAGGAAAAATTACTACAGAAAAATCTATTTGTACTGCAGCGAATACGTTATAAGGAATAGTTGGAAATTTGTATTATTCTCCAAATCTATGCAGATCCATCAACTTCTCCTGTGTGAAGAGTCACCCTTTTTGGGCTGTTGGAAAGCTGTGGCTTTCAGGTCAAGACCTCTTCTCTGTGCTCACTCTTGTCAGAGCACTGAGAGCTTTTTGTCCCAGCTCTCTGACTGCCTCTAGAATATTCCATTTCCAGTCTTGGCTTTTTACCTTGAATCTCAGTCTGTGCAAAAACACCAGGTAAAAGGTCTGCTGTGATGGTGGTGGCTATTTTGAAATGTGTTAGACTGGATGCCTGACTTCAAAATAAAAGCATCTGCAAAGCTCTGGCAGAACATCTGCACCCAACTGCTTTCCTGCCTGAATACATGTGGATATTTACTTATAATGAGTAGAAATAAAATTTCATTTGCCGACATTTTACTTGTGAGCTTTTGCTGAAACTAAAAACGTAAAAGTAGATTGGCATGCTGTTTGGCTACTCGATCCTCAATTAATGAAAAAAAAAAGATCATTATTGACACAGAAATATTTTATGTTGAAAATTTGCTCAAATAGACCCTAAATGTCATTTACTCTGGATATTAACCTTGTGAGTGAGGGAAAAGTCATACCCATTTTGCAAAGCAGAAAGATGGAAGCTCTGGAAAGTAAGACATGCCCAAGGTCACAGAGCTGGATAGCAGAGATCCAAGCCTCTCGCTTTCCCAGATCCCAGCCACATATCCAGAGAGAAGGGAAGCAAAAGTGTGTGCAGAAAACATGTTAAGAGGAATGTCCTCAGCTCTACACATGGAGTATTCTGCTCTCTCTGGATGAGAGTGCTCCCAGGTAGGAGGAGTTCCGGGAATGTTATATCCTCTTCTCTTCCCCCTTCTCTTCCCACTCTCTTCCCCCTCTCTCCCTGCTTCTTCTCCTTTTCCATTCCTCTTCTCTTCCACTCCTCTTTCCTTTCCTTCCTCCAGATTGCTCTGGCTCCCTCCTCCCTTTCTCCATCCCCCCATCAGATATTAATCCTGTACCTGCCCCTGCTGAGGTGATCTCCACAGTGGGGAAGAGCAGAATGACAAGATTGTGAGAACCCCAACTAGACCTTCATCTCTGCTTCTCTGTGTGGTCTGAGAAAGTCCCTCCCTTGTTATCTACACTTACTCTGTTGGATTCCATCTGTTCCTGTTCTAGTTGCTAGAATCTAAACTAAAATCCCCATGTTCCAATGACAGCCACCTTCCCCTCCTTCTAAAAAGCCCTCCCAGCCTTTCACCCCACAGGTCAGAAACTCTCTTGGAAGACTACTGAACCCTGAGCCACCATCTCTGACCCCGGAAGTTCACCCATTGCTCTTTACTATGGTGACAGCATGGGAGCAGGTATGTATAGCATCCTGGCCTTTATCTGTCTTCTCAAGTATGGAATGGAACCTCCAAGAACTGCATTTCTGTCTGGTTGGTGGGTCTACCATTCCAAAGTCATCAGGCTGTGCCGTTCTCTCTGCCCTCTGAACACACTATCATCTTGGCTCCTCTGCTTCTTTTCAGGGGGCTTTACTCACTGCCAGTTATGCTTAGGGGGATGTATTGGTTTTGAGCAGGTGTGAATTACATTTTGTAGATTAGTTGTGACATAGCAGCCCTGACTGTGACCTACAGAGGTGGTGGTGCCTCCTGCTCACAGGAAACAAATGTCTTATGAAATCCATAGGGACAGTGTTAACCAACAAGGAGGGAACTGTGACCACATGAAGGCAAAGCCTATTTTTTTTCTCTCCTATAACAGTGAGCCTGAGCTCTGTGAGCTATAGGAATGGAACAGTGGCCTGACATCTCCAGGAGGCCCTTGAGGGTTGTGCCAAGCAAACACTCCCATGGTCTTGTTTTCTTGCCTCAAAAAGGCAGTTGGATTGCTCCCATTTTAGTGACCTTGCTTGGAGCTTCTGGCATTTTCCAAATGTGTAACTGGAAGATTAACTCTTTGGCTCCCCACTAATTGGCAGCCCAGCCATTCTCCTGTGTCTTCATCTTGGCGTGTAGACACCTTTCTCTGCCACAGGATTCACAGCTTTCATAAACGGGAGTGTGTCTGTTCTAATCCTCTGAGAAAAGCCGTCTCGGAGCTCAGGGTTCAACCTGAGGCCAATCTCTAAATATACATGAAGCAGAGAGAGGGTTGGGGTGGAGTGGGGGTGGAGAGCTTGCAGATCTATTCAAGGGAAGTAGAAATAGCCATAAATGTTTTAATTTTCAAGTTAGTACTAGCAGCAGAGAGATGTGACTGAATACCAAGGTGGGAGGCAGAGGTGCTAATAAACAGCTGTGTGAGGATAGGACCCATGTCCAGACTCTGTCCAGATTGGGCATGACCAGCTGTTGGAACTTTCTGTCCTCATCACACCCTGCCAGCACATCTGTCCAGGGGAAAGGAGCACCCCAAGACTTGTCACTGGTAAGGACAAGTCTCCTTCCCAGTACCAGGCAGGCTTTCCCTACCATGGAAAAGCACTCAGGCTTGCTGCTGTGGGTGGTAACAAGGGAACATCTGCCTTTTTGGTTCCATTTCAGTAATTTGAGATTCTCAGCTCAGCC
>CAJQZJ010011617.1:5655152-5689414 GCA_907164525.1 Lophiomys imhausi
CTGTCACAATTTTCTTTTTGAAAGCACTTAGTGCTATGAACTTTCCTTGTAGCACAGCTTTCAATGTATCCCATAGGTTTGGGTATGTTGTGTCTTCATTGTCGTTGGATTTTAACTTGGATTTTAAGATGTTTTGATTTCCTTCTTTATTTCTTCCCTGACCCAGTGATCATCCAGTAAGGAGCTGTTTAATTTCCATGTGTGTGTAGGCTTTCTGTTGATTCTTTTGCTGTTGAAGACCAGCTTTATTCCATGGTGGTCTGATAAGATACAGGGTGTTATTTCAATTTTCTTGTATCTATTGAGACTATCCTTGTGACCAACTATTTGGTCGTTTTTGGAGAAGGTTCCGTGGGGTGCTGAGAAAAAGGTGTATTCCTTTGTGTTTGGGTGAAACGTTCTGTAGATATCTGTTAGGTCCATTTGTTTCATGATCTCTGTTAAACTCAATATTTTTCTGTTTGTCTTCTGTCTTGATGATCTGTCCATTGTTGTGAGTGGGGTGTTGAAGTCTCCCACTACTAATGTGTTGTGATCGACGTGCGCTTTAAGTTTTAGAAGTTTTTCTTTTACGAAAGTAGGTGCCTTTGTATTTTGGGCATAGATGTTCAGTATTGAGTTTTCCTCTTGATGAATATTCCCTTTAATGAGTATATAGTGCCCTTCTTTGTCTTTTTTCATTACCTCCAGTTGTAAGTGTGTTTTGTTTGATATTAGGATGGCTACTCCAGCTTGCTTCCTGGGTCCATTTGCTTGGAAAAGCTTTTCCCAGCCCTTTACTCTGAGGCAGTGTCTATCTTTCGTAGTTAGATGTGTCTCTTGTATACAGCATAAGGAAGGGTCTTGCTTGCAGATCCTCTCTGTAAACCTATGTCTTTTTATTGGGTAGTTGAGTCCATTGATGTTGATGGATATTAGTGACCTGGGGTTGTTATTTCCCATTAGTTTGGTATAGGTGGTAGTCCTGTGCCTCTTTTGTTTTAGTTGCTGAGAGGTTTTCTATTCCCTTGTTTTCTTGGGTGGAGTTTTCTTCTCTGGGTTGGGATTTTCCTTCTAGTATTTTCTGTAGGGCTGAGTTTGTGGGTAGATATTGTTTAAATTTGATTTTGTCATGGAATATCTTGTTTTCTCCATCTATGTTGATAGAGAGTTTTGCTGGGTAAAGTAGTCTGGCTGGGCACCTATGATCTCTCAGGACTTGTAGTATATCTGACGAGGCCCTTCTAGCTTTTAACGTTTTTGAGGAGAAGTCAGGTGTAATTCTGATGGTTCTGCCATTGTATGTGACTTGACCTTTTACTCTTACAGCTTTTAATATTCTTTCTTTGTTCTGTACATTTGGTGTTTCAATTATTATGTGGCGAGAGGAGTTTCTTTTCTGATCTAATCTGTTTGGTGTTCTGTAAGCCTCTTGGATTTTTATTGGCATCTCTTTTTTCAGGTTTGGGAAGTTTTCCTCTATGATTTTGTTGAAGATATTTCCTGGACCTTACAGTCGGGAGTCCTCTCTTTCCTCTATACCTACAATTCTTAGCTTCCGTCTTTTCATTGAGTCCTTGATTTCTTGGATGTTGTGGGTGAGAGATATTTTAGCCTTCTCATTTTCTTTGGATGTTGTACTGATTTCTTCCACTGAATCTTCCATGCCTGAGATCCTGTCTTCCATCTCTTGCATCCTATTTTTGATACTCACATCCGTAGTTCCTGTTCTCATCCCTTGATTCTCCACTTCCTCTTTTTACTCTGACTGTGTTTTCTTTATTGTTTCTATTTCTATTTTCATGTCTTGTATGGTTTTGTTCGTTTTGTACATTTCCTTCTCCAGCTTGCTTGTTTTTGTATGAAAATCTTTCATTGTTTTGTCCTTTTCCTGTTCAAGCTCTGTCACCTTGGCTTGGAACTCTTTAATGGTGTTGTTCCTTATTTTGACTTGTAATATTGTGGCTTCTTTGAATTTCTTCATAGATTTAAGTTCTTCTTGCAGGGACTCTATCACTTTCCATAATGCAGAATTGTCAACGTTTTCATGTGTTTCTGTTGGTGTGAGGTCATCCGATTTGGATGAGCTAGGATAATTCTGCTTTGTTGGAGTCATATTTCCTTGATTTCTATTTTTTTTTTTGGACCTTTGGCCATTGGATGCGTTTAGCTGTCTGTTCTTGTCGTTTTCTGTGCTTGGATCCACAGTGCATGCTTTGGTGTAGGGGACGAGTTACTTGGCTATCTATCGTTACTTACAGGGGGATTTCAGGGTCACTGTGGTTTTAATCGCCTGAGGCACTGTGAGCTGGGGCAGCCTATTCCCAGGTTGTGAGTAATGGACCAGGATTATTTCACTGCTCCCAATTCAGACTTCTCTATGTTGCACTCTGAGTTATCAGCCTGTAATGGTTCTGATGGTATGGACCTGTTTGCCCAGGCACAGATTCTGTGGGCTTTGTTTATCATCATGGAGGCTGACAGGGTCTGGTTCCACACCTAATATGTCTGGATTTTCCAGAATACAGCTATGATCCCCTGATTTCTGGTTTCTTACTAGGCTTCTTGCCACAGGCCTGACCTCTGTGCCTGATTCCCTCCCTGTCTGCACAGCCGCGGGTCTCCCTCCCTGGGTGCTCGGCCATGGGTGCACCGAGCCCCGGATCCTCCGGCCACCTGAGTGGGCCTCTCGCCCCAGCAGCTCAGCCGTGGGTGCGCGGATCCCTGTCCCCGCCCGCGCCTGGCTCCCTCCCCAGTTGTCCTGCTGTGGGTGCGCGGATCCCTAGCTCTGCCCATGCCGGGCTTTCTCCCCAGTTGTCCTGCCATGGGTTCGTGGGGATTTGGCCCTGCCGGCGCCGGGCTCCCTCCCCAGCTGCGCTGCTGTAAGTGCGTGGGGATTCGGCACCTCCTATCCACCGGAGGCTTCCCACTCTCTTGGAACCTCCGCCCTCCGCGTCTTGAGCGTCTGCGGACCCCCCCCCCCGAGCTCCCTGTTTGTTCCTTGCTAAGACTTCCACTGTCTCGCAAAGTTTCTTATGTGGGTATAAGTTCTTCCTGAGGTGTGGGGAGCTCAGTAGGCTAGTGATCGATCGCCAAGTGGCCTCTGATTCTGCCTGCTGTGAGTTGGGGTCGATCTTACCAGGCTCCTCTCCAAATGGGAGTTCCCGAATCCCGGGTTTAGTGGCTTCCCTGTCTGCGAGAGATGGGGGAAGAGCCTTACCCTGGGACTTTTAACAGTCCCTTGGGAGCTGTGAGTGTTTCCGGAGGGGTCTAGCCCCTCCAGTTTTTGCACAGTGCCCAATAACTCTGTGTTTTTTTATGGCTCTTTTTTCCCCGCGTTCAAAATGCGTCAGTGTAGGTCGCCGCCATCTTGGCCCCCCCCTCTTCTTATACTCTAAGACAATGGCACCTCCCTGGATTATTTGGCATCTAAACTAGTGTGTGTGTGTGTGTGTGTGTGTGTGTGTGTGTGTGTATGTATGTGTCCAGATCCTAGGAGCTGAGGGTCTGTGGCAAATTAAGGATTCGCTGTCTCACAGTCTCCAGGTCATGACAGTTCTAAGGTGTCAGAGATCTCCACTGACACCTTAATCAATGTTATTGTCCTGGGTACTCACATGAGCAGCTTCATTGAAATCCCCATGAGAGTGTATAAACCTATCTTCAAGTTGATTCTCTTCCTTAAAAGTAATGATTATGTGTGCTGGACTTCTGTGTAGAAAGAGGAACTTAGATTCAAAAAAATCCATGTTCAGAATACAGAGGAATTATTGTATATTTCTGGTTGACAAAACCTGTGGCTATGACTCCTGGGACCTTCTTAGAGACCTAGTCTATTCCTCAAGGTCCACATATGAGGATCATGAAGTCCTGGCTCCCTCCCTTTGGTCTCTTTACCTCTGTTGATCTAGGGTCATGATAGAAAGTTTAATAAGCAACAGGTTGTCCTAGTTAATAGGTTCCACAATGTGACATTGACTGTGCTAAATATTTCAGGGCACAGCCTGAATCCTTGTCGATTGTGGCCTGTGTTCATGGAATTGTTTGTTCTTGGGGCTACACTCAACATGAGCCTGAAGTTTGAGCTTGCGATAGTGAAGATAAAGCTTAAAGTATGTTGTCAGTCCTGCAGATATTTCTCAAGGAGATTAATGAAGCCTTGGACAAGTGGAAGGAGCTGATTGAGGAAACTGTTTCCTGCATGAGAGTGCCTGACTTGACTGCGACCCTAGTACTTGGGAGAGATGGATTTTTAACATTTTTTTTCTTTGATCCAAAGTGAAGATTTTTATTCTAGCCCGTCTTCCTATCAGTAAGTAGCCTACCCTGTGGCTCTTGGACTTGTGCCCTTCAAATCAGTTTTTTTGTTTTAAATTTTTTTATTACTTCAAGTTACATCTCCATCATAGTGCCCTCTTTCCAACCGTCCTGGTTCCATCTTCCCATCCTCTCCTCCCTCTCCCACCCATCCCACTTCACTGAAGTGGGGTTTCCCTACACATCAGTCCCCCTCAGTGCAGCTAAGAGTTTCTGCTTGCACTGGGGGCCTAAATGGCATCACCCTGAGGGCAAAGTGAATCATTAACAGGTAAAAAAGTCAATGTTCCTGTTCTTTTTGGTGTGTTGGTTGTGGGATAGTTTTCCTGTACTATATGGCTAAAATCCAATTATAAGTAAGTAGATGCCATGTACATTTTTCTGAGTCTGGGTTAGCTTACCCAGGATGAGCTTTTCTAGTTCCATCCATTTGGCTGCAAATTGCATGATTTCCTTGTTTCTGATAGCTGAGTAGTGTCCCATTGTGTAGATGTACCACAATTTTTTAAAATCCATTCTTCAGTTGAGGGAGATCTGGGTTGTTTCCAGTTTCTAGCTATTACAAATAAGGCTGGTATGAACATATATGAGGAAATGTCCTTGTGGTTTGGTGAGGAATCATTTGGATGTATGCCCAGAAGTGGTAATGCTGTGTCTTGAAGTAGGGCTATTCCCAGTTTTCTAAGATATTGCTAGACTGATTTCCATAGTGGTTGTACAAGTTTGCACTCCCACCAACAATGGAGGAGAGTTCCCCTTTCTTCACAACCTTGTCAACATGTGCTGTCACTTGAGTTTTTGATCTTAGCCATTCTGACAGGTGTGAGATGGAATCTCAGAGTTGTCTTGAGTTGAATTTCTCTGATGATTAAGGATGTAGAGCATTTCTTCAAGTGTCTCACGGCCATTAGAGATTCCTCCTTTGTGAATTCTCAGTTTAGTTCTCTTCCCCATTTTTTTGATTGGATTATTTAGTTTCTTTGTGTTTAATTTTCTTGAGTTATTTATAAATTTTGGATATTAGCACTCTGTCAGATATGGGGTTGGTAAAAATCTCTTCCCAATCTGTAGTAGGGGTTTTGTGCTAATGACAATGTCTTTTGCCTTATACAAAATTTTCAGTTTCATGAGGTCCCATTTATTGATTGTTGCCCTTGGAGTCTGAGCTATTGGTGTTCTGTTCAGGAAGTTGTCACCTATGCTGATGATTTGGAGCGTTTTCCTCACCTTCTCTTCTAATAGATTTAGAGTGTCAGTCTGTTTCTATACCAGTACCATGCTGTTTTTAATACTATTGCTCTGTAGTATAGCTCGAAATCTGGGATGCTGATATCTCCAGATGTTTTTTCATTGTGCAGGATTGATTTAGCTATTGTGGGATTTTTGTTATTCCATATAAAGTTGAGAATTGTTTTTTCCAGGTCTGTAAAGAATTGTGTTGGTATTTTGATGGGAATTTCATTGAATCTGTATATTGCTTTTGGCAGGATGGACATTTTTATTATGTTGATCCTACCTATCCATGAGCATGGGAGATCTTTCCATCTTCTGAAGTCCTCTTCAACTTCTTTCTTCAAGGACTTGAAGTTCTTGTCATACAGGTCTTTCAATTACTTGGTTAGAGTTACCCGCAGGTATTTTATATTGTTTGTGGCTATTGTGAAGGGTGTTGTTTCCCTAACTTCTTTCTCAGCCCATTTATCTTTTTTATAAAGAAGGGCTTCTGATTTTTTTGAATTAATTTTGTATCCAGCCACCTTGCTGAAGGTGTTTATCATCTGTAAGAGTTCTCTGGTGGAATTTCCTGAGATGAAGCCTACTTGATCATGGTGTATGATACTTATGATGTGTTCTTGGATTTAGTTTGCCAGTATTTTATTAAGTATTTTTGCATCTATGTTCAGGAGAAAGATTGGTCTGACATTCTCTTTCTTTGTTGGGTCTTTGTGTGGTTTCGGAATCAGGGTGACTGTGGCCTCATAGAATGAGTTTGGCAGTGTTCTTTCTGATTCTATTTCGTGAAAGAGTTTGAAGAGTATTGGTATTAGCTCTTTGTTCAAGGTCTGGTAGAATTCTGTGCTGAAAACCTCTGGCTGTGGGTTTTTTTTGGGGGGGGGTTGGGAGATTTTTAATGACTGTTTCTATTTCCTTAGGGGCTATAGGGCTGTTTAATCTGTTAACCTGATCTTGAATTAGCTTTGGTAGGTGGAATCTATCAAGAATATTGTTCATTTCACTTAGGTTTCCAAATTTGGTTTGGTGGAATACAGATTTTTAAAGTAAGACCTAAAGATTCTCTGGATTTCTTCAATGTCTGTTGTTATTTCTCCCTTTTAATTTCTAATTTTGTTGATTTGGGTTTTTTCCCCTCTGCCTTTTAGTTAATTTTGCTAAGGGTTTGTCTATTTTATTGATTTTCTCAAAGAAGCAACTCTTGGTTTCATTGATCCTTTGTACTGTTCTTTTTGTTTGTAAGTTTTTAATTTCAGCCCTAAGTTTGATGATTTCCTGCCTTCTGCTCATCTTGGAAGAGTTTGCTTCTTTTTTTTTTTTTAGTTCTTCCAGTTCTGCTGTTAATTTGCTAATATGAGCTGTCACAATTTTCTCTTTGAAGGTACTTAGTGTTATGAACTATCTGCATAGCACTGCTTTCATTGTGTCCCATACATTTGGATATGTTGTGCCTTCATTTTCATTGGATATTAAGAAGTCTTTAATTTCCTCCTTTATTTCTTCCCTGACCTAGTAGTCACTGAGTAGAGAGTTGCTCAGTTTCCATGAATGTGTAGCCTTTCTATTATTTCTGTTCTTGTTGAAGTCCAGCCTTATTCCATGGTGGTCTGGTAAGATGCAAGGGGTTATCTCAGTTTTATTATATCTGTTGAGGCTTGCTTTGTGTCCAACTATATGGTCAATTTTGGAGGAGGTTCCATGTGGTTCGGAAAAGAAGGTTTTTATGTTTGGGTGAAATGTTCTGTAGATATCTGTTAGGTCCATTTGGTTCATGACTTCTGTTAGGCTCATTATTTCTGTGTTTGGTTTTTGTCTCAGTGACCTGTCCATTGTTGTGAGTGGGGTGTTGAAGTCACCCACTATTAATGTGTGGGGATCAATGTTAGTTTTAAGATTTAGAAGACTTTCTTTTACAAATGTTGGTACCTTTGTATTTTGGACATAGATATTCAGTATTGAGATGTCATTGTGATGAATTTTTCCTTTGACGTGTATGTAATGTCCCTCTCTATCTTTCTTGATTGACTTCAGTTGAAAATCTATTTTGTTTGATATTAGGATGGCTACTCCAGCTTGCTTCCTGGGTCCATTTGCTTGGAAACCTTTTCCCACCCCTTTTCTCTGAGGTAGCATCTATCTTTGTTAGTGAGATGTGTTTCATGTATGCAGCAAATGATGGGTCTCATTTGCAGATCCATTCTGTAAGCCTGTGTCTTTTTATTTGGGAGTTGAGTCCATTGATGTTGATGGATATTAATGACCAATGGTTATTATTTTCTGTTATTTTGATGTAGGTGTTGGTTATGTGTTTCTTTTGGTTTAGCTGCAGTGAAGTTTTTTGCTCCCTCTCTTTTCTTGGGTGTAGCTATCTTTACTGGGTTGGAATTTGCCTTCTAGGATCTTCTGTAGGGCTGGATTTGTGGGTAGATAGTTTTTAATTTTGATTTTGTCATGGAATATGTTGTTTTCTCCATCTATGTTGATAAAGAGTTTTGTTGAATATTGTAGTCTGGCTGGGCACCTATATTACCTTAGGGCTTGTAGGATGTCTGCATAGCCCTTCTGGCTTATAAAGTTTCTGAGGAGAGGTCAGGTGTAATTCTAATGGGTCTGCCATTATATATTACTTGACATTTTTCTCTTACAGCTTTTAATAGTCTTTCTTTGTTCTGTACATTTGGATTTTCAATTATTATGTGGCAAGAGGAATTTCTCTTCTGATCTATTCTGTTTGGTGTTCTGTATGCCTCTTGGAATTTTATTGGCATATCTTTCTTTGGTTTGGGAAGTTTTCTCCTATGATTTTGTTGAAGTTGTTTCCTGGACCTTGATGTTGGGAGATTTCTCTTTCTCCTATGCCAATATTTCTTATGTTCCATCTTTTCATTGAGTCCTTGATTTCTTGGATGTTGTGCGTGAGAACTTTTTTAGAGTTTTCTCATTTTCTTTGGTTGTTGTACTGATTTCCTCAATAGTATCTTTCATGCCTGAGAGTCTGTCTCTCATCTCTTGTATCCTATTTTTGATACTCATGTCTGTAGTCCCAGTTCTCTTCCCTTGATTTTTCTCTTCCACAATTACCTCTGTTTGTGTTTTCTTTTTTGCTTCCATTTCCAGTTTCAAGTCTTGAAGAATTTTATTTGTTTTTGACGTTTCCTGCTCCAATTTGCTACTCTTCATCTGCAAATCTTTCAAACTTTTTAAATCATTCATTGCCTTGTCTCTTTCCCATTCATGTTGAGGTGCTTTGGCTTGGAGATCTCTAATGGTATTTATTCTCCATTGCTTTCATTTGTAAAACTGAGGAAACTTTGAATTCTTTCAGAGATTTAATTTGTTCTTGTAAAAACTCTATCACTTTCCAAAGTGATAGATTTGTCATCATTTTCATGTGTTTCAGCTGAGGTGGAGTGGTCAGGGCTTGCTGTACTAGCATAGCTACATTTTGTTGGACTCGTATCTCCCTGACTTTTGTCAGATCTGTTATTTTGCTGACCTTTAGCCATCTGGTTGTTCTTAGCTGTTTGTTCCTGGTGCCTTCTGGGCTTGGTGCCAAGAAGGGCGCTTTGGTGTAGAGGACTTATAGCTTGGTGATCTGTAGCTCATCACATGCAGGATGGGGCCTTGTGTGGAGGGTGGATCTCAATGTGTCTCCCAGAGCTCACCCCTTCCTGTTGTGTCCCAATTTGGACTCAGGTCAGAGGCTGTAATGGGATGTGTTATTCCTGCCTGCAGGTTCATGAGATCCAACTGGTCTTCATAGTGATGATGGTGCTTTGATGGTGCAGGTTGGCAGGCCACAGACTGTTGGTTAGAGCTGCAGCTCCCCTACAGCTTACTTGTTGGGACCATGATCGTGGTCCTCCCAAGCTGCTCTCGGGGGGTTATCAGCTTCAATGTGTGTCTTATAGCCAGAAGCACTATGACCTGGTACAGTCCATGTCACCCAGGCAATGAGCAATGGTCAGGGATTGTTTCACTGCTCCCAAGTCAGAGCTCTCTGTGTTGTAGCCTGGGTATTCAGCTGAAGGGCCAGACAGGCAGGTGCAGTCAGGGAGATCTGATGTGGGATTCACACCCTGTCCACAGTTTTAGATTGGGGGATGCTCAGCTGCATTTTCCCCACCAGAATCACTGTGCTCCAGTGTAGCTAGCCTTTACTGATGTGGCTTCTGGTGGTATCCCTGTAGCAAGGGTATCAGGACTGTGGTTGTGGTCCTTCCATGCTCTTCTCTGGGGGGTTTCAGGATCACCCTGTGCCTCTCAGTCAGAAGTTCTTGGGTCAGAGCAATCCACCTGCTCAGGCCACACACAATAATTCAAAACTGCTTACTGCTCCAGACCAAGAGCTAGATGCTGTAAACTGAGGCAGTAGACTGAGAGCCCTCCCAAAGTGGGTGTGGGCAGTGAGTTCACAAAGTGTTTCCAGTACTTGGAGTGGGAAGGGGAGAGGATGGAGGGTGCTTCTCTTTCAGAAACTCCGTGGTCAGGTGCCTCCCATCCCAGTCTAGGACGATTTCACTGCTCTGGGCAGAGATCTAAATATACTAGACTGAGGCTGTAGACTGAGTGTCCTGCTGAAGTGAGCACAGGCAGAGAGTTCCAGTATGGAATTCACTCATCGAATCTCAGTGCCTTTTCCCTGCCTGAATTGCAGAGCTCCAGAGCAGCCTGCCTGGGTATGCTTGTGCTTCCACCAGACCCCCTGTAGCTGTGGTGTCAGGGCTCTGTCTATGGTCCTCCCAATCAACTCTCAGAGGAATCTTAGAGCTAGTCTGTACCTCTTTGTTTGAACCTCTGTGAACCAATGCTGTCGCTGCTTCTGTGCCCTGCTACACAGCAGGGGGCGGGCAGTTTAACTGTCAGGCAGAGAGGTGGAGCCAGGAGATCCAATATGGAGATCATTCACTGAGTCACTGCCTGTATAGTAGTGCTCCAAAGCAGCCTGCCTGTGAGGAGCTTCCCTGAGACGCCCTGTAGTCAGGTGGGGGGGCAGGGATTTCCAATTTGTGTTCAGCATCCTGCCCACAGTGTCCTTGGGCTCAGGGAAGCTCAGTGCCTCCCAGATAGATCCCACTGTTACTTGTCAGCCAGATGCTGCCATACTGAATATCCCAGGAAGAGTCCCTCAGTCTTACCGTGTAGTGGCTCTGCTGGTATGCTCCTGGCTGTTCAAGCCTAGCCCCTGCACAGATGCTGCAGACTCAGGAGGTCCTATGTTTGGAGTTTGAAACTGCCAGGTGGAGTCCTGAAAGGGTCCAATATGGAGGGAGTGCAGTCTCCCAGCGGGAAACCCTCTGTGTCCATGTCTGGTGTCCAGTGTCTATATTTACAGTACAGAGTTGTTTGTTGTCCCTTGCTTTGCTGGGCAAGCCCAGATAGGCTTGTGCCTCACAAACTGCCATTCTGCAAAAGTATATCTCTGCTGTTGTCCAATCTGCCTTCCTGATGATGAAAATGCTTCTGTCTTGTCAGCTCCTGACAGCACCCCCTATTCTACTCCAAGTAGAAGATGAGCATCGAAGAATCTCCAGTGGGAGATGATTGAATTGGTGGTAAGCCTTTCTCTTGGCAAGAAAAACCCCTTGCTTCAACTGTAGACAGACTTCTGTCCAAAAAGGACAAAACTTGGAAGCAGATAAGTCGACAGCCTAGCTCTGCCAAGACAGGGTAGGTAAGTCCTTCATAACTCCTGCTCTAAAATCAATGTCTGTCAGAGAAACAGGGCCAAATGGCTGAAGATTGATGCTGTAATGTATGGAGAGAAAATGGGAACTGTCCAGGCAGCCACTGGTATGTCATTTTTAGTTTTGGAAGCTGCAGGCCCTGCACTTCCTATATAATCAGATATATTTATCCCTCTCAGGTCTCTGAGGTGGTTGAAGAATAGATAGCTAGAGTCTCATAGTTAAATTTTGAGTTGTTTAGGAATCAAGAGGGTGTTCTGGATCTAAGAAGATATTTTTAAAATTATGAGGCAAGTTAGTATGAAAGCTGAGTTAGATATAGAACTTTAAACACATGGAGATGGTTAGATAGTAGAATGTTAAAGTCAGGTGCCAAATACATATGGACTGGACATTGGGAATGTATGCTAAGCCATATAACTCTTATAATTGTAGCCTATTTGTTTCTGTTGTTTTGTATTGTATTTATAGTTATAAGAAAAAGAACCATTTTTTGGACTGAAAGGGAGAGCTGTTTGGGGGAAAAAAGAAAAAAAAAGAAGGGAAGAGGATGGGGGGTTGAGGGGGAGGAGGGTGGAAGGGTGGGACTGGAGGGGGGAGTAGGGAGGGGATTGTGATTGAGATGTAACTTGAAGAAATAAAACATAAATTATTAAAAAAAAAAGGAAATGCTTCTGTCTTGCCCCTCCCAGGCTTGGAGGTCTCTAATGATATCCTCCATTGCTTTCATTTGTAAAATTGAGGTTCTTTAAATTCTTTCAGAGATTTAATTTCTTCTTGTAAGGACTCCATCATTTTCCTAAGTATTGATTTGTCATCATTTTCATGTGTTTTAGCTGTGGTGGGATGTTCAGGGCTTGCTGTGTTAACCTCACTCAATTTTGTTGGAGTTATATTTCCCTGATTTTTGTCAGTTTTATTCTTTTGCTGACGTTTACCTATCTGGTTGTCCTTAGCTGGTTGTTCCTGATGTCTTCTGCACTTGGTGACAAGGAGAGAGCGTTGGTGTAGCATCCGTATAATCTTGGTGGTCTGTAGCTCAACACAATCTAGGTGTGGTCTTGAGATGGGTGCTGGATCTCAGTGGGCCCCTCAAAGATAACCCCTTCCCGTTGTGTCCCAACTGGGAACTCAGGATTGGAATGGATGTGCTATTATAGCTTTCAGAGCCTTGGGTTCTAGCAGATCTTCCTAGTGATGTCGGTGGGGCTCGGAGGACCACAGACTGAAGGCTAGAGCCGCAGATCTCCTGCTGCTTGTGTGTCTGGTCAGAGGGTCAGGTCTGTGGTCCTGGTCCCCCCAGGTGACTTCTTCTAGGTGGTCCCCAGGGCACCTCTCTGCCTCTAGGCCCTACCTAAGCAGTAAGCCCTTGTAGTCTGAATCATTCAGGAGGTTCACAAAGGCCAGGAACTCACTGCTCCTACACTGGGGCTGTAGATGCTGAAGATAGAGTAACCCACAAAGAAGGTGCAAGGTGCACTGTCTCCAATATGAACACCACAACTCATCCACTGGGCTTGGACTAGGAGGAGTTCTGCAGCCTTTTAACTTGACCACCCTCCTTTCAGCCAGCTCTGATCTTACCATTTCAGTAGCACTGCAGGTCCTCTTTTGGGTGCTGGCACAATCATGTGGAAGCTGGGCTCTCAGGAAGCCAGGAGGTAGCTCTATCTGATGGTTGGGGCTGTCTGCCAAGGCCCTGCAGTGATCGGACCTGTGGGACAATGCACCGGTGCAAGAAGAGCAGCCCTCTGCCCTGTCTGTGTGCAATGTTCTTTCATGTGATTTTATATCCAATGGAGGGACCTGTATGTTCAACACCTTTCTGGGTATGTGCATATACAGCAGTGTTAATTGTGTATTAAATGTGGTCCTTAACTAAACTACAAGTGTGAGATCCCATCGGAAGTTTAAAGTTCAAGGGCACTGTACGCAGTTAAGAAACCTGCATCCACAGCTTTGTGCTTAGGGTGGCCAAAGCTATCGCTACCCACTTTTCCTCTCAGTTAAATTAATTTGTTGTCCTCTGACATTTTTTTCCTCTAGTCCTACATCGAGGCAGCATGCCTGCCAAGGCACATGTGAAGTGGTCAGCAACAAATTAATGTAAGTGAAAGAAAAAGTGTGCAATCAATGAATCAGTGAATCAATCAATATTTTTAAAGGATGGAGGCCTGGAGAGATGATTCAGTGATTAACAACACTTGCTGCTCTTTCAGAAGACTGAAGTTGAGTTCCCAGGACCCATACCAAATGGCTCACAACTGCCTATAACTCCAGCTCCAGAAAAATGAATATTCTCTTCTGGCTCCCATAGGCACAACCACAAACATGCACATACTAGCATGCACACAAACAATTTCCCAAATTCACAAAGTACAAATGCCTGCCCCATTCAAAGTTTCCTACTCAAACTGAAAAAAAGTAATTTTGTCACAACCTCTAATATTTCCCATGGAGGGTACATGAGTGCCTAGAGGAAGCTGGAATATGAAAGGAGTTGTGCAGTCAGCTTGCCTGTCCACATCTCCACACTGGCTTGTTTTATTTTTTGGGTGGAGCAGTTAACAGTCTTATGAGCCTTGAACTCCCTATGTAGCCATGGCTGGTCTTAAGCTCTGGGTCCTCTTTCCCCCACATCCTGAGTTCTAGGACTGCATGTACATTCCACCGTGCCTGGCTTGTACATTTGCTCTAGATTGGCCTGTCTGTCTGGTGTCTGCTGCTGCTCCAAGTTCTCAAACACAATGCTTCTTTTAGCAGACCTCATGGATGTGTGTATCAGTGCTTTGTGTTGCCGACTCATCCTGTGACATTGGTGGCCAAATGTCTTTTGGGCTAGACAGCTGCTGCCAGTCTGTGTTATTAACGTCTTTGCGGTATGCATTATTGAGCTCCTCGGGACATTATTCCACGTGGATACTGAATAGCAGTGCACCACAAAGGCATGGATGCATGCAAAGCTGGCTGGGCTCCAGCACATGAGGGCTGAGCACAGTCCCTGCCTTCTAACAATGGTGTGTTTTTCCTGTCTCCTTGACAGCTGCTGAAAGATTTTTCTATTATTATCTTGTTTTTTTTTAAAAAAAAATCACAGTATAATGAATTACATGCTCACAGTGGTAGCAACTTGTGAACTACTGTGGAGGCAACAGCCTTCTCCACAGCAGTTGGATTACAGGTGTGGCTGTGTGTGAATGCATGGCTTGCTAATGAACACCGAGGGAAGCGCTGTCCCAACGTTTACACACAGGGAGGAAACAGAATATTCCTTGTGTTTCGAGACAAACTTCATGTCACCTTACTCTTTCTGCTTGGATGGAGGTGGGGAAAACCCACTTCTGAAACCTTCACTGACAGGTCTGAAAAAAACTAAATGACAATGATATTGGTATTATCATTGTGTTCTCCCTGGTGGACATTTGCATGCTGCTCATAGAATCTGTCAAATTACTGCTCAAAAATCCAAACAAGAAGGTGAGAAAGACATCTTAAAGCTCTATCTTTAGCAAACACACAAGGCACACATATGTACTCTACACCAAGGTTTAGCCTTTCCTGTTTCTTCTGTTTTAGGCACAATAACTGAAACTTGCACCCTAAAATTATTTCACAGCTCACAATTTGAAGATTTACTGCAAGTGTCTCTTCCTTATCTCCAGTTCCTCTTTAACTCTTAACTTAATCCTGAAACTCAGTTTATCAATTAATTTGAATTCTGTTCTATCTTACATGTTAAACAAATACTTATTTATTGGCATGGGGAATAGAAACATTGCCTATCCTGTGTTCTTGAGAGTAAAGACTAACTGTACAGGAGACACATGATATGGCCCTCCTTGTTTTCTCTATTTCTTTAATGCTGAATTGTTCTTTGTGGAATTTATTATTATTTTTCTAACACCTATGTTGGAGCAAAGACGCCCAAACCCCTGCCCATCACACTACATTAATTGTGTACCATCCTGGAAAGAAGGTCCAGTTACTCAGTGTTGAAACATCACTCCCCGCAACCCTTTGTAAACCAAAAACTCATTTTTTTTTGTTTTTTTTTTACCATGGAGCCTTCAAGTGTAATCCCCTTTAAGGGTCACTGGCATTCAATGTACTGCTTCACATTTATGACTTATTCAATGCCTCAGAACCCAAGAATTCTTGGTATCTTACCTGACAGAACATTGACCTGTGTTGTGGAGAGAATACACATGTGTGTGCATGCTGGTAGGTGGTTGTCTAGCTGTACATTGAACATTATTATTTCAGCATTATACTGGCCTTACACTGGTATTATGTTGCCTTTGTCTTAGAGCCAGTAATGACTCTTTTTTAGTTCAGTGCCTTAATTCATTTACTATGTTGACTCAGTGGCTTTTCAACATCATGAGAGCCTTAAAGGATCAGGCTTGCCAAGATCCCTTCATGAAAAAAGAAGGAGGATCATGAGGCTCACAAGACACTTACCATCATGGAACTCATGGGTGCCTCCAGAGGCCCTGCTCCTTTCTGAGTTTGTCCATAAACACTGAGCTACGGTGGGATTCTTCAGTGGTACAGAGGTTTATGAGTTGCTCCATGGGACTGTAACAACCAGACACCACAGTCACCCACATTCCTTTAATTAATCCTAGTAAACCCATTGTTTCCTCCAAGCTAGACTTGAATAGAATAAATTTTTGGAGAGAGGTTGTTCCATGTTCTCCTTCCCTGGAATAAACATGGGTGTTTCTTTATGTCTCACCAGGAAAGCCACACATTTGGTGCCTGAATAGAATCCAACACATCTAAATGAGTTGAGGTTGAATATCTGTGGAGGAAGGTCAGGTGCCTGTGGCCGTCCTTCTCCTATGCGGTTTGTGGCAACAAGCCATTTGCTTAGTTGTATTGTAGTCCCTGTTATAAATGATCCAAACTACAGCCAAAGCTGAGTTGCCCACTCCAAGAAACTTGCACTATGTAAGGAGAAATTCCAAAGGGAAGGTAGATGTAGGGATGTATCTTCCATGTCAACTTCTGATTGCCAAGTAAGCTTAATAAGTGGGGGTATGAGATAGAGGCGCTGAGTTGTGGTTATTGCAACTTGGATGGAAGAATATGGAAAAGAGTAAAAATTGCAACTGTTTAAACGTGTCTACCTGGTATGAAAAAAATTGTGTCCTTCTTAGGCTTTCTGTTGCTGTAAAGAAACATTATGATTAAAGCAAGCTGGGGAGAAAGGGTTTATTTGACTTACACTTCTGTAGCACTGTCCATCATTGAAGGAAATCATTACAGGAACTCAAACAGGGTAGGGACCTGGAGGCAGGAGCTGATGCAGAGACCAAGGAAGGGTACTGCTTACTGGCTTAGTCCTAATGACTTGCTCAGCCTGCTGTCTTATAGAACCCAGGACTACCAGTCAAGGGTTGGCCCACCCCAACTCCATCAATCACTAATTTAGAAAATGCTCTCCTTGCTTTAAGCTTGATCTTAGGAAAACATTTTCTTAGGTGAGGTTCCCTCCCTTCAGATGACTATAACTGTTTCAAATTTCCAAAACTAGCCTTCATACATTGGAAACCATGAAATGACTCTGACTTGGTGGAGAGATTCTGAAGAACATGAATAAAATGTTAATAAAATCCAGAGAGGGAGACAAGGAGATGCAGGCAGAGGGTCCTACCCTGGTCACTTGAAAATCAAAGTGGCAAGATATATGTTAAGCAGGAGATCTTAGGAAAGAAGTGGATAAAAAACCAAATGCTGTTGTTGTGAGCTTCTGGAAGGCTTAAAAGACAGATTATCTGAGTTATGGGAGAAAAAGTGGTAGAGGTGATTCACACTCATTCCATGCTGTGGAGGAAGGAGAACCCATAACGATTGATCAGCCCATCTACTCCCAAAATATAGTGGTCAATGTTGCTTGAAGGTAAAAGCCATGTATGGAGGCCTCATGTTGAGTGTCATATGTGCTGGTTGAACTAGTAATGTGCAAAACATTTAATGTTTACTAAAGTCTCAACAATGCCCACAAGAATTGGAATGTACAGTAGTAGACAGACATGGAGGTACAGCAATTACAGGTGACAGGAGTGTCATAGTAAATTTTCTATTGTTATGAAGAGACACCATGATCAAGGCAACTGAGAAGCAATTAATTTGTGGATCACAGTTACAGAGGACTTGAGTCCATGGTTATCATGTTGGGAAGCTTGACAGCAGGCAGGAAGGCATGGTGTTAGAACAGTAGCTGACATACACACAGAGAGAAAGAGCTATCTGGGAATGGCCTGGGCTTTTGAAACCTTGGAGTCTACCCCTGGTTACACACCTCCAACAAGACCACACATCCTAATCCTTCTCAAACAGTTCTATACCTGTGGACCAAGCATGAAAATATATGAGTCTGTGGGGGCTATTCTCATTCTAACCATGACAAGATGAAAAAAAAAAAACCCACCTTTCCCTCTCTACATGAGACCAATTTGTTCCTCCCTTAGTGCCTGTTAATTATGTCCTCTTCAAATGGATAGTGTTTAAATCTGGCTTTCATGCTGTTGCAGGAATACTTTTGCTTAATGGAGTAAACTTTGAAGATATTCATGAATAGGCCAGGCAGAATAAAAAGCCTATGAGGTTGAGAAATGATTTTCACAGTCCCAGAACCTTTAGTTACCAGCTGTGGCCAGTTGGGTTACTAGTTAGCTCATGGAAGACATATTGTGCTGTTACTCTTGCCCCAACACCATTGTATCTAACTGTGCTCTTGTGACACGGTGAGTCACATCAATGATGGGATCTTTCATGATGCTTAAACCTCAGTAACACTATTTGTTTAGATCTCCTTGGCAGCTGAGTCACACTGTCTTGGCCTGTGTGACAAAGGGCCTTCAGAGAGCCTGTTTTTCATACTTCAAGTGGTTCCTTACCAAATACTGACTTCTACGCATCACACACATTTGAAAAAAAATCTTCTGAAAATATAGCAAAAAGAGCAGTTATCGAGCTTAAAGTCATCTGTGGTGACAACAATGGTCTTGGGAACATGAGATGGACCTTCTCCTTCTTATCCAGTTTCCAGATATCAACTTTTCAACATGATATAGTAATCATTACACTTGAGAATGATCCACAGACACATATAGAATCCCATGATGAAGCGTTCTGTGAAGCAGGCTCTCCACAGTGAGAGCTAGGTTAGACAGTTTTGTTCTCTCAGATCCTGGAATGCCATTCTGCTTCCACCTTCACTTGAAAATCCATCATCTGAGAATGTGCTGTGGCCAAAAAGAACATGTTGACCTTCAATCTTCCTTCAAGGGGAAAGGAGAATGACAGTGCCCTTTGTGCAGAGTCTATCACATTAAAAATTGGCCATCATTGCTTTCTGCCTCATTTTCTTTCACCTTTACTCCTCTCATTCCCCATACCTTTTTATTGTTCTGCATGGTGGCACACAGGCAGACTTGGTGCTGCAGAGGTAGCTGAGAGTTCTATATCTAGATTTGCTGGCAGCAGGAAGTGCAAGTGACACTGGGCTTAGCTTGGGTTTCTGAAACCTCAAAGCCCACCATGTAATGACACAGTTCCCCCAACAAGGCTACACCTACCCCATCAAGGCAACACCTCTTAATAATGCCACTCCCTATGAGCTATGAGGGTCATTTTCACTAAAACCACCACACTCAGTGACCCTCATTTTTCCATAGGAAGCTAGGTGACCAGAGAAAAGATCCAGAGACTGTTGATCTGAGCCAGGGTCAAGCATGCAGGGAAAAGAGTTTGAAAAAGCAATTCAACATTTCTGACAGTGGTGAAGTAAGAATCTCTAATGTAAAATAGAGTTCTGCATGTGAGCTTTGGGGTATGCCTTATAACATTAGTGAATGATGACTTACCAGATACTGAAGTATCTTTTTGTAAATGAAAATAAAGCCATAGTCACATTCCATCAAGAGTGGAGGAAACAATGTGGGTGTAGTTCACAAGAACTAAGCGGGACATGAACAAATGCTCAGCAGCTTCTCATGTACTGGGCAAACGGTCCTCTCAGTATACCTGACATTCTAGGAAAATGTAGAAGACACTAGGGATATCTACAGAGTATTCCAGCACTTGCATAGCCCGTGGAGATGACTTTTCTTTGTCACATTTTCAGCAGTACCTTGTTGGCCTACCTATTACCTCTAGATTCCTGTAGAGCATCAGTTTCAGATACTGGTGGAAAGTGGGAGAATAGCTGGGGTACGTTCTTTAGATTCAGGCAATAGCTCCATGCGCTCTTCATATGAATGTCTAAAAACATCCCAAATTTCAAATACACTAAGTCCAAATAAATAACACCTTTTCCATGGGCTCAATTGGAAAGACTCTTGAGACTCAAGCAGAGAGAAGGACTTGCTATTGAAGTCAGATGACACACCTCCAGAAAGGCTTATCTTGTAAAACTCTGGACCCCCAACTTGAGGTCAGGATGTGCCCATTCTCATGTCTCAAACCTCAGTGTTTGTAGAGAGAATCTGTGTTAATCCCAGGATGCCACCGGTTCAGTCTGCTGTAATGAAAATCATGGATGGGTGGCCTGAGTAGCACGCATCTGTATTTTTCAACTCTGAAGGTGAGAATCCAAGTACAAAGCTCTGCTACACCTAAAACCTGATGAGTGCTCCTTCTTGGGCTGCAAATGGAGCCAAATAGAGCCCCCTCATATACTGGAGGGAAGAGAGTTTCTCTTTTGTTTCTCTTTTCACAACTCCTTGATGACACCCCAAACAAAACAGGCCCAGAGAATGGAAAGATGCAAAGGGAACCCCGTACACTACAGTGCGCCTCTTCTCATCATATGCCTACATGGTAAAATGTTTGCTTACACAAACCCAAATGCAGATAAGAATTTCCAGACAGTGCAAAGTGTTCATGGGTGTGACGCTATATGACATCTCAGTGTACTTTCCATAAAGTCACCCTACTGCTCAAGGCCAATCTGAGGATGGTGTTTATGGGGTTAATGAAGGATGGATATTTCTCAACCATGGAGCTGAGTTTTTAAAACCTTGATAATTGTCCAGTGCGTGGCACATCCCTGTGCTCCTGGGCATGGGGAGCAAGCCAGTAAGCAGTACTCCTCCAAGGATTCTATATCATCTTCTGCCTCCAAGTTCCTGTCCTGTTTGAGTTCCAGTCCTGACTCCAGGCATGGGATACCCTGCTCTCTAACCTCATTACCTATTCTTGGTATCTAACTTTGGCTAATAGGCTAGGATTCCGCATGAATCTGAAAGGACATAACATTCAAGCTGTAACACCACAGATCACAGGATAGTTTCTTTTGCTGTAAGACACCACATAGACACCCACCATGACCCAAGCACAAATTCATAATATGAAGGTATGAATACAGAGGGGCACTCCAGCAGTTTCTCTTGAAACGAACTAAGGGATTTAAACATTTCCCCTCCCCTATCCTGTCCTGATTCATTCAATCGTTGCTTCCTAACAGACAGGTTAAATGGAGAAAACAGTCTTATGCAAGAGCAATGCTCCTCTTGAAGGTTAAATCAATCCCATCAGTCTCAAATACCAGATGCTGGAGAGATGGATCAGCAGTTAAGAACACTTGCTGTTCTTACAGGAGACCTGAGTTCCAGTTCCCAGAAACAACACAGCCATTCAAAACCAACTGCAATCCTAGTTCGAGGCAACACCCTCTTCTGACTTCTGAATGCACCTACATGCTCCTGTGCATGCTACAATGCATATATAGGTGCACACATATACATAAATAAACATAAAATTAAAATTTAAAAAATCAGCTACCAAAGAGTGAGTCTTTGGATTCAGTTGATTTCTTCTACTTTTTCCTTCCCACTTTTCCTACATGTAGAGACCAATCAAATACATGGAGTCAAAGGAAAGGCAAGGGTCTGTACTTAGCTATTGAAGCATTCTAGTGACACCCACAAGTTTCCATTTATATTGCATATAACCCATGAAGAAGAGCAACATAAAGAGACTAAAGGACCTCATCCCTAAAGCCATGCGTCCTGCAAGGTATTTATTGATCTGAACAATCTAGAATTTCCATGCACAGATCCCCCGCTGAGTGCCCCAAATAACAGCCTGTCAATCTTTACTGAACACCTATAGTCTTTGCCTGGCCTTCCCCCTTCCTCATTTCTCAAATCTGGAACATGGATCTATTAAAACTCTTGCTGCTGTGAGCAATTCTATGGGAATTAGTATAGAGGACATGGAGGAAGTCGCATGGAGAAGCTGTTTTCCGATCTCACTAAGTTTTCTACAAAATATGGATATTTGCCTTGGGTGGAGGGTTTCTAGCTACCCACAGAATGTAGTGAAAATGTCCATCTAAACCTATGTTACTTTTAGTAGCCCTGTTGCCTGAGCTACAGGTTCACTGGGAAACTAATAGCCCATGTGAGATGAGTTCCATCCTGGTGTATACCATTTCCCTGAGTTAGCAATGAAGGAAAAAAAAAAAGCCCATGGGGAATGGGTGCCTAAGGATGGCACTTCGCAGGAAGCTATGCTTGAACACTGGCCAGGGGTTTCTGTATACTCAGGAACTCATACTGCATTGGAAATGGAGGACAGCTGCCTTTCACCACATTGCTTTTCAAAATGACTTTGTGGAAATATTTATCAAGGTTCAAAGGCTTTGCATCTGGCAATGGCAGACACTAGAGCTGATCAGCCAAGTCTGATCTCTAGGGATTGGCCCCAGGGCTAATGGCCTCACCCAATGTTTTCAGTTATTTCAATTTACTTTAAGAAAGAAAGTGTGATCAGATTCTCTGCCAGGCTTGTGCTAAGTGCTAATGAAACTGACAATAAAGAGTTGTCCAATCAATTTGGGAAAGAAGTAATATATGGCTCTCTTACTGTAGTCAGCGCTACATGGGGCACTACGACTTGAAGATGTCCTTTTCACTTGTTTGTAGTGTTGCAAACCTAGTCCTGGAGATGGGAATGCTTACCTTTGGTCCCCAAGAGAACAATAAAGTAATGAAAGAGTCCAATAAGCGCCCCAGTTTGTCCACATATAAAACATTCTCCATGTTCAGGAAATCGACTCTACTGAGATTTTGGGTAGAGTACACACCAGGTGTTTGTATTTAAGCAACAGTTTCTCTGCTTCTTGAGATGACTGTGGATCCACACGGCTCTAAAATTTCCCTTCTTGTCTACTATCAGCCTTGTATTTGTCAAGGGGGTGAAAACACCTAATAGCTACAGTCATTAAATCAAAATGATTATGAAGACACCTTGCAGCCTATCAAAGTTCCTGTAGATTGTTTATATTAAAAATCCCTATTTATATAATCAGAAACGGATGGTAGAATGGCTTTATATGAGAGATGAAAATTAAATTCTCATCTCAGAGCAAACACTGTCACAGCTGGGTCTTCATAATTTTGAGTTATTAGAACTGGGTTGTTCGAGATTGTGGCTTTATTCAATTTAGACAATTATACATTCTGTGACTCAAAGTAATGATTTCAGAATCTTTTTGGTATTGCAGAATAAGTTGTTGTGACTTTTGCTGGTTTTAGGCAGCCTCTTGGTATCAGATCCTGAAATTATATTTTAATTTCCTTTAATAGGGCTCTTTAATGTAGATTGCTTTCATGAATGTCATAATGTACCTCTTCCTGTGGAAGTTCATAGATACGTGGGTATTGATCGCTTTTTGGGTTCACTGGTTCCATGCAAAAGCCTTTGTCTCAGAAAGTAAGCCTGATACTGTGGGTTTGGCTTAATCATTGTCACTGTGGCAGAACACTTTTGTATGTATGCACATATGAGTTCAGGTGTGTGTGCACATGTGGAAACCACATGTCAACATTGAGTGTATTCCCCAGTCACTCTCCCCTCCACATTAGTGTTTGAGACAGGGTCTCTCACTGAATCTGGAATTTACCAATTTGGTACATGGAATAATGAACAAACGCCAGGGGTGATCCTGTTTCTTCCGAGTCTTTCCAAGACTCAGATTACAGGTGCACACTGTTGGTCTTTATGATGGGGAATGGGGATCCAAACTCAGGTCCTCATGCTTACATGAACACTGATCATAAAGCATATCCTACCATGAATGCCTAAGTTCCCATGATTATGATACCTTCCAGCTTCAGTGAGCCTTCTAGAGGCTACAGGTCCCAGCCACATCTGCTTCTGAGGCAGAGCCCCTCTCCACAATCTGTCATCCTCATGGATGACAAGGAAGTAATTGCATCTTTGTATAATTACAGATTTTTACTTTTTGAAAAATACACAGAACTGCAAGAATATAAAACTTATCCCTTGGATTCTTCATCCAAGCACAGTAATTGGTGGGATGTCTCTGATTCTGGCAACAGAGAGCCTAGGGCATGCGATGGGCCAAGGAAGAACAGGAAAGGTGAAAAGCTTCATATCTCAAATATACTGAATATAGTACTGAAATATTCATGCTTACAGCAAATCTCAGCTTTGCTTCAAAGAAATGAATCTGGCATGGAGATATTATATGGATAATCATTGGCTTAGCTGGAATTTGAGTTTGCATCTCAAGCTCAAACCAAGGCTTACTCCTAGTCGTGAAACAGTTGGTATCTGTCTTAAGCAACATGCAAGTGACACCAAGGTTTTGAGGAAGTTGTGGCCAACTTACAGGACGTGTGATTTTTTTAATGGTTAATTGGCTCTTATAGGAGTGATAATTGATGTAATAAAACAATTATGAAAGTACCCAGAGTTAAAGGGAGGGAAAACTCTCATGCTCTGCTCAGTTCCGTATTGAGGTACAGAGGTTCCCATGGGCTGTCTTTGCTCTGAGGAATCTTGTAACCAAATGTGGATGTTGGTCAGAGTCTCTCTCTCTCTCTCTCTTTTTAGTATTTATTACTTCAGGTTACATCTCCATCACAGTGCCCTCTTTCCACCCCTCCCAGTCCCGCCCTCCCACCCTCTACCCACTATCCCTTCTATCCCAGTCTTTTTAAACCAGACCCTGGAGTTTTTGGCTGCAGGGAAGTTTATCCTCTCCACCCCCTAAACAAACCCGCATCAAAAGAGGATAGTTAACTATATGTGGTTGAAAGACTAGCCCCTAATACATGTAGAAAAATCATCTAAGAGACTCTAATGTGGATTATAGAACATTCCATATTCAGGCAAGGAGATATGTTATCCTGTCTACTGGTGTAGTTCTATTCAGATCTTGCTTATACAGCCATGTAATAGAGGATAAGTATCCTACAACCAACAGACTGAAAGGAACAGGAACATGAGCTTTGTTCCCTGTTAGTGGGACACTTTGCCTTAGTGGAGCTACCACGTAGGCCACAATTCAAATAAATATTCAATCAAAAGAGCAAATGGGAAAACTATCCTGAGTAGATCCTCCTTCACAAACATTTGTGAGTTACTACAGAACTTGCATTTTGGGACAAGAATTATGGTACAAAGGCTGGAAGCTCCACAAGTGATCGAGACATATTTTGTTTTAATTTTGAATACATGACGTCGTATCTTTAAACCTGAGCTCTCCTGGGAATTCTGTTCAAAGACAGGCTATTTTAAAACTCACTAACATTACCGGGTGTAGTGGCGCACGCCTTTAATCCCAGCACTCGGGAGGCAGAGGCAGGCGGATCTCTGTGAGTTCGAGGCCAGCTTGGTCTACAAAGCGAGTCCAGGACAGCCAGGGCTACACAGAGAAACCCTGTCTCGAAAAACCAAAAAAAAAAAAAAAAAAAAAAAACTCACTAACATTTCTTCAATTTGTTGATGAGACTCTCAACTTAGAGAATCAGTAAAATGGTGGGTGTGGAGGGGTGTCTTCACTTAACGCTTACTGCTGTTCAATTAATTTCATTTTCCTTGCTCTTGCTCCAGATAAAATCCTAAGGAAGACTTTTTAAAGTTTATTTTACATTTATTTATTTAAATTGTTTGTTTGTGTGTGTGTATGAGTGTGTGTATATATGTGTACATGAATGTGTGTATGTGTGTCTGTGAGTTTATGTATGAGTATATGTGTGTGTGTGTGAGTGTGTGTATAAGTGTGTCTGTGAGTGTGTGTATGTGTTGTGAGTGTGTGTGTGTGTATCTGTGAGTGTGTGTATGTGTATATGTATATGTGTGTGTGCATGTGTGTGTGTGTGTGAGTGTGTGTGGCTGTGTTCTTACTATAGTATGAGTGTTGATGTCAGAGGAGTTGGTTTTCTTCCTCTAATGTGGTGGGTCCAGGATCAAACTGAGGCTTGACACAGAACACCTTTACCTGTTGTGCCATCTTTCTGTACCCTGAAGGATCAGAATTGTCTTTCCACCCTGTCAGGTAAACTGTGGACCACACTGCCAGCAATTCCCACAATAGTGCTATTGACACTGTGGCCTCAATTTGCAGCAAATGTCTATCATGCCATTTCCAAGAGAGGAAGAGAGTGAGGGATGCTTCATGCTTTGCCTTGGTTACAGGAACCTTAAGCTCAACAGTCTGGCTTTAAAAGTTACTTATAAAAACCTTCCAGTCCTTCTGTGGCCTAGTTTCTCAGGACTCCAGGTGTGCCTTCCATAGACTACAACCTTTGAACCCCTGAATTTTCTCATCCTACTGGAGTAGATCACGCTATGTAACCACAATTCCAAAATGATGCTCAAAACCTCTTCCTATCCCCAATCGATCATTGTGTTGCTGACTTAAGTAGCATTTGAGTAATAATACAAATTATGATTTTGGGTCCAAACTCACCTTCCTCTTGTGTTGTATATTTTAGGGAATAATACATTAACCTGATAGTCTAAACTAGGAATCAATATGGGCCTCCATTCCTTTCTTCCCCTCCTGGGTACATGTATACATTGCATTCTCCTACCAATGCTTTTATTCTCTCTTGTCTCGGTGGACCTGTATTTTCACTTTGCTGTCACCCTCTCTGCTACCACCAGACTTCACCATTGTCATCTACAGGGCTCACACTCAAGAACTTCAATTTAGTTGCAAATTAAGATTGCAAAATAGTCTTCATAGTGATTTAAATAAATCTATGGTTCCATATTGGGCTGCATTGGTAGTTTCTGTGGGCTGCAGGTTAGATATACCTTCAAACATGGTGCAGATGTCTTCCCACGGTTTGTTACATCTTAAGAAAGAAGATTCTTAGCTGCTGAAAAACTCCTGATCTCCAGGTATGACAGAGATTTCCACATTTATGGAACTGATGTAAAATATGTGACAAGACACTTTCCTACATCATTGGTCCCTTTGCCTAGAGTTACTCCTGCTTGGGGTCTTGAGGCACATTGGAAACATTCCCTTGGAAGTATCTTTTCCAAAGGCTTCCTTGTTTACAATATGGTGAGATAACTCTGCTCCTGCCTCTGTCACACTTATGCCACATCCACACCACAATTTTTATCAACCAGTATATCCCTTGCCTTCAGCAAGTTTTCCTACCATCCCAGGATGACAGTTAAGAACTGGGCTTAGACTGGGTGATGGTTAATACTTATTTTCAACTTGATAGAATCTAGAGTCATATAAAAATTGAACCTTTGGATATATCTGTGAGGGAGTTTCTAGATTATGTTAATTATTAATGTAATTTGAAAGCATCCTCAATTTATTAGCAAGTGTTTTCACTGAAGAAAAACTTGTCATAATGAAGATGGCAGGTGATCTTGTGATGGGTCTTTCCCATTCACTATTCATGAGATAAGCATTTGGTAGGGTATCTTGGGAAACCCCAGGCCATGTCTCTGTGGTCATACTTCAGCCCAGACTTCCAGTAGCAATGGAGTCTCTCAACAGGCTACTTATTGTGAAAATAAAGCAGCATTTGGACAGAGGAGACAGCTTTGGGATGTACTCCAGGCATTCACAAACACACAACAAATTCCACCTGTCACTTCCAGTACAAGATACCACAGTCTTACTTCTGTCAGCTCCATGGTGACTTGCACAGGCAAAGATTTAGATTCATTAGTAGAAATCAATGGTCAAATTTGAGTTTTATTATTTTCTAGCTTTATTCTGTATGTGATAAAGCACTCTGACTATAACCAACTTGGAAGGGAAAGATTTTATTTGCTTCCATCACTGAAGGAAGTCAGGGCAAGAACTTGAGCAGGAACTGAAGAAGAAATCATGGTCAAATGCTGCCCGTTGGCTTACTGTGAGGGCTAGCTTTATGTCAACGTGACACAAGATGGAGTTAACTGAAAGGAGGAACTTTGATTGAGAAAATGCCTTCGTTAGATCGAGTTTTAAGGTATATTCTTAATTAGTAATTGATTGGGGAGGGCATAGCCCATTGTTGGTGGTGCCCTTTATAGTCTGGTGGTCCTGGCCTCAATAATAAAGCAGGCTGAGAAAGCCAAGGGGAGCAAGCCAGTAAGCAAAACACCTCCCTGGCCCTGCATCAGCTCCTGCCTCCATGTTCCTGCCCTCACTGCTTTTGATAATGAGCTGTTTTTTAAATTTTTAATCTAATTTAAATTTATTTAATTATTGCTTCAGGTTACATCTCCATCATAATGTCCTCTTTCGACCCTTCCCAGTCCCGCCCTCCCACCCTCTACCCCCTACCCCTTCCATCCCACTCCTCTGGAGTGCAGTGTCCCTACATAACAGTCCCCTGCCCCAGTTCAGCAGTCATGTGAGGGCCAAAAGCCTCCTCATACACTGGGGGCCTACAAGGCAGCACCACTAGGGCAAAGTGTCTCATTGACAGGATGAAAATGTCTAAGTTCCTGTTCCCTTTGGTGCATTGGTTGGAGTACAGTTATCCTGTACTACATGGCTAAAATCCGACTATAAGTGAATAGATGCCATGTGCATCCTTCTGAGTTTGGGTTAGCTCACTTAGGATGAGCTTCTCTAGCTCAATCCATTTGGCTGAAATTTGCATAATTTCCTTGTTTCTGATAGCTGCGTAGTATTCCATTGTGTAGATGTACCATAGTTTTTTAATCTATTCTTCAGTTGAGGGACATATGGGTTGTTTCCAGTTTCTATCTATTACAAATAAGGCTGCTATGAACATAGATGAGGCAACTTCCTTGTGATTCAGTGAGGAGTCATTTGGGTGTATACCCAGAAGTGGTATGGCTGTGTCCTGATGCAGAGCTATTCGAAGTTTTCTAAGATATCGCCAGACTGACCTCCATAGTGGTTGCACAAGCCTGCACTCCCACCAGCAATGGAGGAGGGTTCCCCTTTCTCCACACCCTCACCAGTATACCTTCCCAATGTCCAGTTCATACATATTTGGCCCCTGACTTTAACCTTCTACCTTCTAACCATCTCCATGAGTTTAAAGTTCTATAACTGACTTAGCTTTCATACTAACTTGCATCACTATTATAACCATCTTCTTAGATCTAGAACGCCCTCTTGATTCCCAAACAACTCAAAATTTAACTGTGAGACTCAAGCTGTCTATTCTTCAACCACCTCAGAGAGCTGAGAAGGATAAATATATCTGATTATATAGGAAGTGCAGGGCCTGCAGCTTCCAATACTAAGAAATGACAAACCAATGACTACCTGGACAGTTCCCATTTTCTCTCCATACATTCCAGCATCAGTCTTCAGCCTTTTGGTCCTGTTTCTCTGACAGACATTTATTGTAGAGCAGGGATTATGAAGGACTTACCTACCCTGTCTTGGCAGAGCTAGGCTGTCGACTTCCCTGCTACCAAGTTTTGTTCTTTTTGGACAGCAGTCTGTCTGCAGTTGAAGCAAGGTGTTTTTACATGCCAAGAGATAGGCTTGTCACTAATTCAACCATCTCACACTGGAGATTCTTCGATGCTTATCTTCTACTTGGAGTAGAATAGGGAGTGCTGTCAGGAGCTGATATGTCACGATATCAAAAAAAAAATCTTAATTTAAGACCACATCTTTGAATGCCATATTCTGCAGATCTCTTGGGGTCAACATTCTTAATCTTCAGAGAAATGCAACTCAAGACGACCCTGAGATTCCATCTCACACCTGTCAGAATGGCTAAGATAAAGAGCTCAAATGACAGCACATGCTGGAGAGGGTGTGGAGTACAGGCTTGTGCAACCACTATGGAGGTCTGTCTGGAGATATCTTAGAAACCTTGGAATAACTTTGCCTCAGGACCCAGCCATACCACTTCTGGGTATACACCCAAAGGGCACCTCACGGAGACATAGGGAAGTCTCCTCATCTATGTTCATAGCAGCCTTATTTGTAATAGCTAGAAACTGGAAACAACCCAGATGTCCCTCAACTGAAGAATGGATTAAAAAACTGTGGTACATCTACACAATGGAATATTACTCAGCTATAAGAAACAATTAAATCATGCAATTTGCAACCAAATGGATGGATCTAGTGAAGCTCATCCTGAGTGAGCTAACCCAGACTCAGAAGGATGCACATGGCATCTATTCACTTATAGTAGGATTTTAGCTATATCCTACAGGATATCTGTACTACAACCAACACACCAAAAGGAACATGGACGTAAACTTTTTTTTTGAATTCTTTGTAGATTTTGGATATTAGCCCTTTGTCACATGTGGGGTTGGTGAAGATTTTTTTCCCAATCCGTAGGCTGCCATTTTGTTTGAATGACAGTGCCTTTTGCCTTACAGAAGCTTTTCAGTTTCATGAGGTCCCATTTATTGATTGTTGGTCTTAGATCCTGAGCTGCTGGTGTTCTGTTCAGGAAGTTGTCACCTGTGCGAATGACTGCGAGGGTTTTTCCCACTTTCTCTTCTAGTAGATTTAGTGTGACCAGCCTTATGTTAAGCTCTTTGATCCATTTGGACTTAAGTTTTGGACAAGGTGATAAGTATGGGTCTAATTTCAGTCTTTTACAAATGAATATCCAGTTGGAACAGCACCATTTGTTGAAGATGCTGTCCTTTTTCCATTGTGCAGTTTTGGCTTCTTTGTCAAAGATTAGGTGACCATAGGTGTGTGGGTTCATTTCTGGGTCTTCAATTCGATTCCATTGATCCACTGGTTTGTTTCTATACCAATACCATGCTGTTTTTTGTTACTATTGCTCTGTAGTGCAGCTTGAAATCTGGGATGGTGATACCTTCAGATGTTTTTTTATTGTATAGGATTGATTTAGCTATTCTTGGCTTTTTGTTGTTCCATATGAAATTGAGAATATCTTTTTCCAGGTCTATAAAGAATTGTGTTGGTACTTTGATAGGAATTGCATTGAATCTGTATATTGCTTTTGGTAGGATGACCATTTTTATTATGTTGATCCTACCTATCCATGAGCATGGGAGATCTTTCCATCTTCTGATGTCCTCTTCAATTTCTTTCTTCAAGGGCTTGAAGTTCTTGTTGTAATGGTCCTTTACTTGCTTGGTTAGAGTTACCCCCAGGTATTTTATATTGTTTGTAGCTATTGTGAAGGGAGTTGTTTCCCTAATTTCTTTCTCAGCCCATTCATTTGTTGCATAAAGAAGGGCTTCTGATATGTTTTTGAATTAATTTTGTATCTCGCCACCTTGCTGAAGTTGTTTATCAGCTGTAAGAGTTCTCTGGTGGAATTTTTGGGGTCGCTTCTGTATACTATCATATCGTCAGCAAATAGGGATAATTTGACTTCTTTGTTTCCAATTTGTATTCCCTTGCTCTCCTTTAGTTGTCTTATTGCTTTAGCAAGATCTTCAAGTACTATGTTGAAGAGATATGGTGAAAATGGGCATCCTTGACTTGTCCCTGAATTTAGAGGAAATGCTTCAAGTTTCTCTCCATTAACTTGGATGTTTGCTACTGGCTTGCTGTATATTGCCTTTATTATTTCCAGATATGGTCCTTGTATGCCCATTCTCTCCAGAACTTTTAGCATGAAGGGGTGTTGGATTTTGTCAAATGCTTTTTCTGCATCTAGCAAGATTATCATGTAGTTTTTTTCTTTCATCATGTTTATGTGGTTAATTACGTTGATGGATTTTCATATGTTGAACCATCCCTGTATTCCTGGGATGAAGCCTACTTGATCATGGTGTATGATACTTTTGATGTGTTCTTGAATTCGGTTTGCTAGTATTTTATTAAGTATTTTTGCATCTATATTCATGAGGGAGATTGGTCTGAAGTTCTCTCTATGTCGGGTCTTTATGTGATTTAGGAATCAGGGTAACTGTGGCCTCATAGAATGAGTTTGGCAGTGTTCTTTCTGATTCTATTTTGTGAAAGAGTTTGAAGAGTATTGGTATTAGCTCTTCTTTGAAAGTCTGATAGAATTATGTGCTGAAACCATCTGGCCCTGGGCTTTTTTTTTTTTTGGTTGGGAGATTTTTTGATGACTTTCTATTTTCCTAGGGATTATAGGGCTGTTTAATCTGTTAACCTGATCTTGATTTAGCTTCGGTAGGTGGAATCTATCAAGAATATTGTCCATTTCGCTTAAGTTTTTGTATTTGGTGGAGTATAGATTTTTAAAGTAGGTCCTAAATATTCTCTGGATTTCCTCAATGTCTGTTGTTATTTCTCCCTTTTCATTTCTGATTTTGCTGATTTGGGTTTTTTCCTCTGTCTTTTAGTTAATTTGGCTAAGGTTTGTCTATTTTGTTGATTTTCTCAAAGAACCAACTCTTGGTTTCATTGATTCTTTTTATCGTTCTTTTTGTTTCTAAGTTGTTGATTTCAGACCTAAGTTTGATGATTTCCTGCCTTCTGCTCCTCTTGGGTGTGTTTGCTTCTGGTTTTTTTTTTCCCCAATTCACCCAGTTTAGCTGTTAGTTCGCTCTTATAAGTTGTCACAATTTTCTTTTTGAAGGCACTTAGTGCTATGAACTTTCCTTGTAGCACAGCTTTCATTTTGTCCTATAGGCTTGGGTATGCTGTGCCTTCATTTTCGTTGATTTTTAAGGAGTCTTTGATTTCCTTCTTTATTTCTTCCCTGACCTAGTAGTCGTCTACTAAAGAGTTGGTCAATTTCCATGTGTGTGTAGCCTTTCTGTTGATTCTTTTGCTGTTGAAGTCCATCTTTTTTGCATGGTGGTCTGATAAGATACAAGGGGTTATTTCAATTTTCTTGTATCTGTTGAGGCTATCTTTGTGTCGAACTATATGGTCGATTTTTGAGAAGGTTCTGTGTAGTGCTGAGAAGAAGGTATATTCTTTTGTGTTTGGGTGAAGCGTTCTGTAGATATCTGTTTTGTCCATTTGGTTCAAGAGCTTTGTTAGGCTCATTTTTTTCTGTTTGGTTTCTGTCTTGATGATCTGTCCATTGTTGTGAGTGGAGTGTTGAAATCTCCCACTACTGAAGTGTTGGGATCGATGTGCGATTTAAGTTTTAGAAGCGTTTCTTTTACAAATATAGGTGCCTTTGTATTTAGGGCATAGATGTCCAATACTGAGATGTCCTCTTGATGAATATTTCCTTTAACGAGTATGTAATGCCCTTCTCTGTCTTTTTATATTAACTTCAGTTGGAAGTCTATTTTGTTTGATATTAGGATGGCTACTACAGCTTGTTTCCTGGGACCATTTGCTTGGAAAACTTTTTCCCAGACCTTTACTCTAAGATAGTATCTATCTTTGTTAGAAAGATGTGTTTCTTGTAAACAGCAAAATGATGGTTCTTTTTTACAGATCCAATCTTCAAGGCTGTGTCTTTTTATTGAGGAGTTGAGTCCATTGATGTTGATGGATATTAGTGACCAGGGGTTGTTATTTCCCATTATTTTGGTATAGGTGGTCGTCCTGTGTCTCTTTTGGCTTAGTTGCCATGGAGTTTTCTGTTTCCTCTGTTTTCTTTGGTATAGTTATCTTCTCTGGGTTGGAATTTTCCTTCTAGGATCTTCTGTAGGGCTGAATTTGTGGATAGATATTGTTTAAATTTGATTTTGTCATGGAATATCTTGTTTTCTCCATCTATGTTGATAGAGACCTTTGCTGGGTATAGTCATCTGGCTGGGCACCTATATTCTCTCAGGGCTTGTAGGACATCCATCCAGGCCCGTCTAGCTTTTAGCGTTTCTGAGGAGAAGAAAGGTGTAATTCTGATGGGTCTGCCATTATATGTTACTTGACCTTTTTTCTCTTACAGCTTTTAATATTCTTTCTTTGTTCTGTACATTTGGAGTTTCAATTATTACGTGGCGAGAGCAGTTTCTTTTCTGGTGTAATCTGTTTGGTGTTCTGTAAGCCTCTTGGAATTTTATTGGCAGCTCTTTCATTAGGTTTGGGAAGTTTTCTTCTATGATTTTGTTGAAGATATTTCCTGGACCTTGGAGTCAGGAGTCTTCTCTCTCCTCTATACCTATAATTCTCAGGTTCCTTCTTTTCATTGAGTCCTTGATTTCTTGGGTGTTATGGATGAGAACTTTTTTAGCTTTTTCATTTTCTTTGTATGTTGTCCTGATTTCTTCCATCGAATCTTCCACGCCTGAGATTCTGTCTTCCATCTCTTGTTTCCTATTGCTGATACACTTGTCTGTAGTTTCTGTTCTATTCCCTCGATTCTCCATTTCCACTCTTTTTTTTTTTAAATACTTTATTTTTTTTTCTTCAAGTTACATCTCAGTAACAAACCCCTCCCTATTCCCCCTTCCTATCCCGCCCTTCCACCCTCTTCCCCCCCAGAAGTTTCCCCTTTCAGTCCAACAGATGGTTCCTTCTCTTATAACAGTAAGTATTATACAAAACAATAGATATAAATATGCCACATTTATGAGAGTAAATTGGCCCAGTATACCTTCCCAATGTCCAGTTTATACATATTTGGCCCCTGACTTCAACATTCTACTATCTAACCAACTCCATGAGTTTAAAGGTCTATATGTGACTCAACATTCATACTATCTTGCAACACACTTTTAAGAGTATCTTCTTAGATCTATAGCACCCTCTTGATTCCTAAACAGTTCAAAATTTAACTATGAGACTCTAGCTGTCTATTCTTCAACCACCTCAGAGACCTGAGAGGGATAAATATATTTGCTTATATAGGAAGTGCAGGGCCTGCAGCTTCCAAAACTAAGAAAGAACATACCAATGTCTGCATGGACAGTTCCCATTTTCTCTCCATACATTCCAGCATCAATCTTCAG
>CAJQZJ010011617.1:5694414-5713946 GCA_907164525.1 Lophiomys imhausi
AGGGGGATTTCAAGGTCACTGTGGTTTTAATCGCCAGAGGCACTGTGTTCTGGTGCAGCCTATTCCCAGGTTGTGAGTAATGGACCTGGATTGTTTCACTGCTCCCAATTCAGACTTCCCTATGTTGCACTCTGAGTTATCAGCCTGTAATTGTTCTGATGGTATGGGCCTGTTTGCCCAGGCACAGATTCTGGGGGCTTTGTTTGTCGTCACGGAGACTGACAGGGTCTGGCTCCACATCTAATATGTCTGGATTTTCCAGGATACAGTTATGGTCCCGATTTCTGTTTTCTCTCTAGGTTTCTCGCCACAGGGCTGGACTCTGTGCCTGATTCCCTTCCTGTCTGCGCCGCCACGGGTTCCGTGGGTACCCCAAGCCCCGGATCCTCCGGCTGCCTGTGTGGACCTCTCGTCCCAGCAGCTCAGCCGTGGGTGCACGGATCTCTTGCCCCGCCCATGCCTGTCTCTCTCCCCAGATGACCCACCGTGGACTCGTGGACTCGCGGGGATTTGGCCCTTCCAGCCGTGCTCCCTCCCCAGATGCCCTACTGTGAGTGTGCGGGATTTGGCCCCTCCTGCCTGCTTTTGTGTTCCCAGCTTCCCGTGCTCTCTCGGAACCTCCCGCCCTCCACTTCATGAGCGGCTGCGGACCACCCCCTGAGCCCCCTGTTTGTTCCTTGCTAAGCCTTCCACTATCTCGCAAAGTTTTTTAAGTGGGTATAAGTTCAACCTGATGTGTGGGGAGCCCAATAGGACAGCGATCTATGGCCAAGTGGACCCTGATTCTGCCTGCTGTAATTTGGGATCGATCTTATTAGGCGCCTCTCCAAATGGGAGTTCCCGAATCCCGGGTTTAGTGGCCTCTGTGTCTGTGAGAGCCTTGCCCTGGGACTTTTAACAGTCCCTTGGGAGCTGTGAGTGTTCCCGGGGGGGGGGGGGTCTAGCCCCTCTGGTTTTTGCACAGTGCCCAATAACTCTGTGTTTTTTATGGCTCTTTTTTCCACGTGTTCAAAATGCGTCAGTGTAGGTCGCTGCCATCTTGGCCTGCCTCCATTTCCACTCTTAACTCTGTGTTTTCTTTATTGCTTCCATTTCCAGTTTCATGTCTTGAAAGATTTTATTCGTTTTGTATATTTCATGCTCCAATTTGTTTCTCTTTGCCTGGAAATCTTTCATCTCTTTTAAATCTTTTATTGCCTTGTCTCTTTCCTGTTCAATTTGAGCCACTTTGGCTTGGAGCTCTCATGGTGTTATCCGTTGCTTTTCCCTTGTAAAATTGTGGACTCTTTGAATTCCTTCATAGATTTAAGTTCTTCTTGAAAGGACTCCATAACTTTCCAGACTGTAGAGTTGTCGTTGTTTTCATGTGTTTCAGCTGTGGTGAAGTGGTCAGAGCTTGCTGTACTAGCATAGTTGTGTTTTGTTGAAGTCATATCTCCCTGACTTCTGTTGTTTCTGTTTTTTCTCTGTCCTTTTGCCATTTGGTTGTACTTAGCTGTTTGTTCCTGTTGTCTTCTCGGCTTGGAGCCAAAGGGGGCGCTTTGGTGTAGCAGTCATATTGCTTGGTGTTCTGTAGCTTTCCCCTGCCTGGAAGTGGCCTTGTGTGGGGGTTCTCAGTGTTTCTGTGAGAGTTCACCCCTTCCTGTTTTGTCCCAATTGGGGACTCAGGTGAGCAGTTTGATGGTGATGAGTTCCTGTAGATTCCGGGGATCCGACTGGTCTTCGTATAGATGACAGTGCAGGTTGGCCAGCCTCAGGCTGTTGGGTGGATTGTAGCTCCCCTGAAGCTTACATGTGGGACCATGTTTGTGGTTCTCCCCGGCTGCTCACAGGGGGTTCTCAGGGTCAATGTGCATCTAGTAGCCAGAAGCACTATGAGCTGGTGCAGCCTATTCCCAGGCAATGAGGAATGGCCTGGGATTGTTTCACTGCTCCCAAGTCAGGGCTCTCTATGTTGCACACTGAGTGTTCAGCCTTCAGTGGCTCTGGTGGTATGGTCCTGTGTGTCCAGGCACAGATTCTGTGGACTCTGAAGGTCCCATGTTTGGGGGTTGAGGCTGCCTGCTGGAGTCTTGAGAGGACCCGACTCCACGTTCTTAATGTGAGTCACTCAGCAGTTTCCCTCAGGTCAAAACCTCACTGATCCAGGGGTGGAGGTATATATGCTTAAGCTCTGGTTTCTGGCTGGAGGGCCAGCACTAGCAAAAGCATCTAATAATTATTACCCCACAATTTTCCCAGGGCTTGGACCCTGTGGTGGACAAATCCGCCTTCCAATCTTGCCGCCTTTTCTGCCACTCTCACAGCTCTGCCTATGTGGGTATGCAGCTGGCTTTGGATACTAGCAAATGGGGCCACTGTCTTCCAAGTTCCAGTACACAGCAGTCAGCTGCTGTGTAACCTGCAGCCGGAAGAGTATCCTGCTGTTCAGTCCCACTGCAGCGTTTTTTTTACCCAATGGCTGTAAATCCAATAGAGGGTCCTGTATGTATGTCCTACACCCTTCTGGGGGGGGGGCACAAATATGCCTGTGCTTTCCAAAATGCCACTGTGGGCCTGCTGACTGCTGGGCTGACATGTTGTGGAACAGTCAGCCACTGCGCGCCCCACCACTGTGGTGAGCTGCTAAGAGTATATGGCATTCCCATGGGTCTGCAACCTTTTGCTAAATAGCTGGAATGCCTGCATGGGATCTGGGGGCCCAGTAGGCTGGTGAGTAACCCTGTGTGGGGTTCAATTCTGCCCTCTAGGTATTAGAGTGGATCTTACCCTGCAGCGTCTTTCCTGGTGGGGGTTTCCCAATTCCTGGATTCAGCAGCTTTCGAGCATGTCTGAGAGAGGGCAGGAGAGTCCTGTCCAGGGACTTTTAATGGTCCCTGGGTAGCTGGGTTAGACCCAGGCGGGTCAAGTCACTCAGATTATTGCACAGCGTCTTATAACTCTGTGGCTTTATGGCTGTTTTCCCCAAGTTCAAAATGCATCTGCAAGGGTCACCACCATCTTGGATCCCTAGGATAATGAACTGTTATATGGAATTTTAAGTAAAATAAACCCTTTCCTCCTATAAATCGTTTTTGGTCATGGTATTTCATTGCAGCAAAGCAACCCTAACTAAAGCACTCTCGGGTTTCCTTTTACAGCCCAGATCTATCTGCCTAGGGATGGTGCTCCCTACAGTGGGCTAGGCTCTGCTAACATCAATTACCAATCAAGACAATCCTTCAAGACATATCCACAGACCAAATCAACCAACCTGTTGAAAACAATTACTAATTTTTCTCTCTTAAGATGATTCTAGGCTGTGCCTTGACAAATTGATAAAGCTACCGAAATCAATTCATTACATGTAATTAATACAGGATCAGTAAGATCATTTAGGAGGTAGCAGATGCTGTCAGAGAGCTGGAACTCTGAATTTGATTTGCAAGAAACACAGAGTGGGAGGGGAGAACTGATTCCCACAAGTTGTTCTCTTACCTTTACACTCATGGTGTGACAAATGTGCCAACACCCCCCCACACACACACATGCACACACACACCAACACTAATTAATTAATTAATTGTAAAAAGACAATATTGCCTAGCAGGGCTCTATCCAATTACAAGGAGCAAGCACCCACCAGTGAGGAGGGACCCTGTTGTATTCAGCAGAGCTAAGTGTCTGTGGAGGTGGGGTTAGCGGTGTTCTGCAGAACATTCCTCTAGCAAGCTGACTTGATACCTTCACAGATACAATGGGTATAATTTGAAAGGCTGGATTCTCAAAGCTTTAAGCTTTATGCCTTGGAGATGACACTAAAGGAGCCATTTTCCTAGACAGACTGATTATAATTTGGATAATCTCTGCCTGGCAGACACCTGTACATTCATTTGCATTTACACAATTCCTCTTTAATCTGGTAATTATGTAAATAGAAGATGAGAATTTTTTTGACATCTCACTTTCTTATTCTTCTTTAGAAGCTGACTAGACATAGCGTCACAGGCAATTTGCTATTTTAATGCTCACAAAAGATGGATTCATTTAGGAAAAAAATAGAGTGAATAACTGCATTTCTCTTCTCCAAATTGCCTCTATTGTACAAGCTCAAAGGAATTATGGAACTGGAGGGGTTCATTCAATACTCTGATGTTCATCTTGGACACATGCCACTTTTAGCCCTTCCTTGCCTCCCTCCTATCTATTTTACGATGCTGTAGTTGGTGTGCCACTGTGTCAGACCCCTGAGTAAAAATTCTCCTAGAAGCTAATGTCATGCATGATTCACACTGTTGCCCCATTTTGAGGTGTTTTAATAGACTGTTTGGTTCAGGTACAGGTAAGGGCACAGCATTTATCACTGTGAATTAAAGGGTTAAACTTTAGCTAAGTATGTTCATGCCCATACTCCTCACAAAGTCTTCCTGGAGTTAACTTCTCTAAGTGCACCCTTTTTCTAGTTTACAAATATCTCTGATGCTTTTATTCAAAAGTAGAAGAAACCAGAAAAAAACAAACAAATAAGCAAGCAAACAAACAAACAAGCCAGGAAATGTTAGAGGTAAAATCAAATGACAGTGTGGAAAGAGACCCTAGAGTTTGATGATGACTAACTGCACTCATGTCTCCAGTTCTAGCTGTTTTCTATGCTTAAAATGTTTTAACATAAGACCTATCTACCACTACTCTTGGAGATGGTGTCTGTAGTTGAGGGTCATAGCGTCCTATCTGAGAGTTTCCATCCTGTAACCACAGGTGACAATTGGCAGTTATGCATGATCTTTGTCACCGAAGGCCCAGTGCCACACAGAAGCATGACACAGACATAGGTGTGGCATTCCTTAATCCTGAGAGAGGTAGTGAATGATGAGTTAAGGCTCACAAAAGATTCAAACACATATATATTCAGCAGGTCCTTGTCCCAAAAGTCTGAATTTACAAACAAGGTAAAAATGAATGCTCTTCATCAGCCTTAATTTTCTAAAGCAGTGACCCATCCTGACACTGTAATAACAGGTCCCAGAGTGACAATTAAGACAAATCACCTACAGAATACACCATTAGAGCCATTCATGCCTCATCAGTAAACGAATTGTCTTATATAACATCCTGAGGAAACAGTCATAGCCATAACTCTAACTCCCCAAAGCATGTACTGATTAATATTCCACCCTAGTAGACTGCTCACAAATTGAAACATGGTACAAAGATGATTTTCTGGGTGACAGTCTAATTTTGTTTTAATGAGGAGCACCAACAGCTAAGCCTGAAACAGTAGCTATTGATCTAAAATAAATTTCCTTGCTTCAGAGCCTCAGAGGTAGACAAGCCTTGGAACAACCTCCCCTTTCAAAATTCAACTTTCCTATGTGGATAAAGTGTAGGTCTTCTAAAGAAATGGGGCACACTGCATAGTTTCTTGTCAAGTTCAAATAAGCTAGAGTCACCCGGAAAGAGGAAACATAATTTGAAAAAGTGCCTCCAGCCGAATGGCCTGTAGGCAAGTCTATGCAGCATTTTCTTGACTAATGATTGATGTTGAAGGGTTCAGCCCACTTCCGGAAGTGCTACCCCTGGGATGAAGGTCCTGGGCTGCATGGAAAGCAAACTGAGCAATCCATGGAGAGCAAGCCAGTAATCAGCATTCCTCCATGGCTTCTGATTCAGTTCCTGCCTCCAGATTTGTGTCTCCAGTTCCTGGTCTGGCTGCCTGCAGTGGTAGATTATGACCTGAGAATTGTAATCTTTAATAAGACCTTGCCTTCTCCAGATGATTTTGGTTGTGATGTTTTTATCACAGATGTAGAAACCTAACTACTGAACAGGGATATTTGAAGTCTATTCTGTTGTTTCCTTTTGTGTGATATGTGTGTATGTCAATGCTTGTGTGTAGAGGGTGTGCATGTGTGTGCATGTTGAAGGTTGAAGTCAGAGGACAGCTTGCAGTATAGTTTCTCTGATGCTACCCACCTCTGATATTTGGATAAAAAGTCTCTCTACTGGCCTGGAGCTCACCCATCAAGTAGGCTAGGCTGTCTGGTGGCAAACCTCAGGGAACCACCTTCTTTCATGTCTGCAACCTTGGAGTTGTAAATACATGCTACTGTGCCTGGATTTTTTTATGTGTGTTCAGAGGCTCAAACCCATAGCCTTGTGCTTGTGAAGCAAACATTTCATAGACTGAGCTATTCCCTCAGGCCCTTCGCATTCACTTTTCAAAAGCAAGTAATGAATGAAGAAATACATAAGTAAAAACATAAAAATACCATAAGGGAGCCAGTGAAGTGGCTCTGTGGGATTGCTCCTTAGCCTCATGACTTGAATTAAAACCTTACAGGATGGAAAAATAGAACCAACTTCTGCAAGTTGTCCTCTGACCTCTACATGCATGCCATGCCACACACATAAACACACAGATGCGTGTGTGCAAGCGTAGATGTACACACACACACACACACACACACACACACACACACACACACACAAAAGAGAGAGAGAGAGAGAGAGGGAGGAGAGGGGTGAATACAATTTTAAAAAATGATGCTGGCAGAGCATGACTCCTAAGAGTATTCTCACTCGAATTGTCCACCTGATAGTCATGCAGCTTTAGATGGTTTCTGTCACCTGATTTGTAAACACATCTATGTAACAGATACATTGTTCTTGCTCTGAGGTAAGTGACAACAGTCTCTCACCGAGACACATCTCAGCAAACAGTGGGTCATATTAACAGATGGGAACTAGTTAGCTGGTTACTTTGTAAGCTCTCTTTCCTGCAGCAGCCAGAAAATACTAATGATGTGGTACTTTATGTTGGCAGAAGACCATGAAGCCCAGGTATCTCTAAAGGCCAGTGGAATTAACGGCAAGTATAATGCATTTGATCAAAAGATCATAGTACAAAAGTTTAATTTTCATAGATGCACTGGACCACAGACAGGCAGAACAGGGACTTTCTGAGGATTTTTGCACTGACTACTGGGAATTTCATTCTGGTTGCCATCTCTCAGTGTCCTGCTAGGCTAAGGAGAACATTCTTAGAGATGTTCATCATGCTGAGCTGAGCAAATCTCAGCCACAGATACATCCTCACTCTTGTTGGTATTCAGTGTCTCGGTATTCAGGGTCTTTGGGATTTGAGACCCCCAGGAAAAGCAGAAATCAAACAGTTCATGAAGCCCATTCCACAGTCACAGCACAATGAGGAAGGCATGAGTGACAAGCACCTCAGGATGATGTCAGCCACTTTCCCCTTCCTGGCAATTGTGCGGAGGGTCCCACTGCGAGTTTTAAGCTCTTAGTGCCACTTGACTTTTTTCATCTGCAGAACTATCTCATCCTGCACAGCAATGATTTTCTTTTACATTTGGAGATGGTTCTCCTCACTCAGCAGTAGAAGCAAGCACCAGGACAATCCATTCCTGTTCCAGATGTATCCAGATACTGAGCCCTCCCTCTCTGTCTCTCTTCCTTCCCCACTCCCCCTCCCTACCCCTTTCTCTATTCAGTATTCAAGTGAATTTTCACCTGAGGCTGTTTCTATCCATCCACATCACTGTTTCATAGAATAAAAGAAATATGTAAAAAGCTGTAAGCCCAAGGAGAGACAGATGAGAGATCCCCAGTATCTACTAGCACAATTGGCCACAGAAAGGAGAGTCACCCTTGGGTCCAGACATTGATCTTAACCAAAACTATCAACACTTGAAGATTCAGACTAGTCCACTCTGAGAAAATGTTGGTGTGGTTTGTCTATTCTGACTGAGCAGTGTACCATGAATACTAAAGCTTTGTGTGAGGTCAAAATTAATAAATGATGAAATATTTTGAACATACAGTGCTCCTTTTCCATTCTTTTTATTCACAGAGCTGACCCTCACCAACAGTGCTGAGATCCCATGCAACTTATTGAAAATGCAGAACCTGGACATAGAATTCCCTCTTAATAATGTCCCCATTATTATACTCACTTCTAAGTTGCCTCATCTCTGTCCCATAGGGCCATAGTGCCTGAAATATTATACTGAATCTTCTCCTGTATGGAAGCAATTTAAAAACACTTACTAAATGAATGTGAGCAGACCATATGATAATGCCTTTCCCCATCACCCCAATCTAGAGCTGAGGTGAACTCAGCAGGTGCTCCTAGTGGAACCTGCAGTGGTCTATGAGAGAGTCTGTCAACATAGCATCTTAGGGAGAATGAGGGCATAGGTGGCAATCCTGAGGAGCAGAGATAAAGAAGGGTGAGACATTGTAAGTTGCATGAAATGGCATCCAGTGGCTGAATGAATAACAGAGGGATCACTGTGACAGACCCTAAGGTGCTGGTACAGTGGCCCAGAAACCTCTACAAAGTACTGACACCCTTGTGCCACTGTCGTCTTGGTTTAGGTTCAATTACCTTCTTCTCTTCATTGGCCAGTGACAGGCAGTGGGATTTAAAATGCGAAGCTGTGTGATAACTGCAGGACAGTACTTGGGGAGCATATACAAGTCTCTGTTCTAAAATCAGAAGGTTGATTCTCTGGCTGCAACTGGAGCTTGCTCAACATGTCTGCATATTAACAGGAGGTCAGAGGCCCCTTCCTAGAAGGGTTGGTGATGTTCAGGGGTGCCTGAACAGGGGTGTGGCCACACACCTGTGCAAGAGCTGCATAAATAACTCACCCATATTTTATGCATCCATGAAAACAAGACAGATTGTAACCATAGAGCCTCGTGACATAGGGTCTTCCAAGTTGATGCTAATCTTGTTTCAATTACAGACTCACAATGAAAACAGGAGGTAAAGACACAGAGGACCTTGCCATCTCAAACAGCTTTACGGTGCAAACACTCCAGTATTAAAGATAGCATCTACTTATAATCAATATGTATTTAATCATTTTAAATAGCTGGAACCTCTTCCTCTAGGCCCAGCATTTGGATTGAGGTCTTAGTTGCAATCAGGACATGTGCATGAGATGTGAGGTTTCTGCTCCAGGGCAAATACATACACTGTAGTTGGAAATGGGGCAAATTCCAATCATTACAGGTCAGTATTCTCATCATTAACCTTTTGTCTCTCTTTATGAATATTGAATAATTATATTGATCAATGATGCAAGTTCTGAGGGAATCTTTGACAACTAAGTTGAAGAGCCAAGAATGCTCCAAATTAATGTTCATTTCCAGTGCCTTCTACATCTCACCTTTTCTCAATGAAGTCAGTTTCCCAGTAAATACCCTTCAAGTTTGCAAGTTTTATAGTTGAGTGTAGACTTAGTTCATCTATAATCTTTTTGTCCAATTAACAACAATGACAGCAATGAACACACTAGCCTTTTCCTAGTGAATTTCCAAAGTAAACTCTTGATAAACACCATTGTGTACAGCAGCATCTACCAATTATCATATGTAAATGTCCAACTTTCACAAGTCTTGCATGACCAAATCTAGTTTACAGCAAGGGCACTTGACTTTATTCACAGCCAACTAAAAAAGACACCCCTATGTGTAAAACTAAGGGGGAAAGTCTCCTAGTAACCAATAGACAACCAGTAGAGATGACCATAATTCTAGAATCAGTATTTCTCCAAATGGTATCTGTCCCATATGGAAATGGGAGGGGGCATCTCTCACTTTACCCATGTTAGACAGAACAGTAACACTGAGTCAAGAAGCTTGTGAGCTGACAAGGCCTTGATTGATTCTATTTCCCACCACCAACATCATCTAGAGGTACATAAGAAACTTGCCACAGGATTTGATTCTTGCATGGAAGAGACCAGTCACTGTGTGAAGTATTCAACAGCTATGCCAATGCATTCAGATTTAAAAGGATCATTCTAGATGGGAAATACATGCATCTGTAAATGTATTCATAAACTGCTGCCTACAACATCCTCTATCAGATAAACATAAATACTACTGTTGTGGGCATACCACCCTTACATTAACAGCTTCAAACTTTGAATATATTATTTTAAGTTTCTGTGTTAGACATTATATTATGGTAGATCTTTTTGCTCCATGTAAAAATTTTAAAGTTACTATTACTAGTCTTGGTTAAAATTAATTTTAAGTGGCTAGAGAGATATCTTGCTGGACAACTGCACCTGCTGCTCTTTCAGAGGACCTGAATTTGGTTCCCAGCACCCACACTGGGTGGCTAACAACCACCTGTAAGTCTATTTCAGATAATCTGGTTCCATCTTCTGGCATACACAGGCTCTGCAATAACATGTGTATACACATACAAAAATCTTAAAATACAAGCTTTCATTTTGGAAAACAGGGCTGTATAATGGATTCTACTGAATATTTCTCTCTGAGATTAGTGTTGAGGGAGCCATGTGACTTTCATAGAACTATCCAGAAACATACATTTCACAAAAATAGCTATCATGTTTACTGGATGCAAATAATAAATGGCATTTTGGATAATGTTTCCTTATTAGCCTTTGATAGTAAATACATATAGGCTCATCTCTTTTCAGCATATCACATAAGGTCCTAATGTCACCTAGGCCACTGCCTGCCCAGTATAAGAGCAAGCCATATCTAAAACTTCTCTCTGTCAAGGTTTCCATCATCCCAGCATCTTGATGGAAGAAAGGAGAAGTGAACGAATTCCCACTTCAGTTCTACCTGGTATCAAATGTTCTCCTCCAAAGTCCTGGAGACCACCAGTGTTTGTGCCAACAAATACACAGTAAAATATTGTGGAAAATACATCTATATTCAAGTTTCTAGATTTTCCACATCATCTACCTCAATATACTCCATGTCTGAACTGACAGGGTCATCTAGTGTCCCAAAGGACACAATGGCCTGGGTTCATATCAGTCAGGGCAACATGTCCAACCATATCAAGCTATAGAATTTGGAAAATGTAGTTGAAGTTTTGCACAGGGCTAAGTTCAAGTTCTGTAGACACTGAAGACCAAATCTCAAAGAACAGGGGTTTACTAAGTTGAAAATTGGTGAATCCAGATGAGTCAGGAAAGCTGAGAAACACTTCATTCCTAAAGGCTGTGGAGTTGAATACTTCCCCAAACATGGTCCTCAAGAACAGTGATGACAGGAACTCACACTCCTGACGGCCTTCACTGTGATGATCTTCCATCATGTTAACTATACTAAGTCCTACCCTCCCCACCTAAGATAGAAAAACAGTTGCACATGTATGTACACACACACACACATGCCCAAGATGTGATGGTTATTAGCTCTATGACTCTAGGAAAATTCTGCATTACTGTGAGCATTGGATTCCTCATTAACAAAGGGAGTACTGTATAATTAGCACATGTTGTTATGAGGATTATTTTGATAATAGTTAGTATCCTCTGAAAAACTAGTTGCTTTGTCATATTAGTTTCTTTCTTTCCTTTTTCAAATAATCTTTTATACTTGAGTACTACTTACTTAGACCATCATGCATCCATATATGCACCTATGCATGTGTCCATTTATTCATTCATCCATTCTTCCATCCATCCCTCCATGCATCCATGCCCCCATACTTCCATCTACCCATGAACCCACCCACCCACCCATCCATCCATCCATCCAGTCTTTTTATCATCCATCCTCTCAAACTCTCATTGGTAAGTTTTCCCTCTTACCCAGTTGTGTACATTTTTATTACATCACACCAAACATCTTCCATTACAGAGTAGGCTCTTGTGAGAATGTATGGATAACTCTAGTTGAGGATCCTAGCATCAGGGGATACAGAGATTGAAGATGCTGTCTCCTAAAACCAGGAAAGACTGCCAGTGAAGAGAGGGGGACACCAACCCACCCGAAACACTTGACCCAAAATTGACCCTGCTATATCTTCAAAACTCATTGTCATTTTGACTATTTTTTTCTTTTTTATTTCTTCAAGTTACATTTCAATCACAATCCTCTCCCTACTTCCCCTTGGGTCCCACCCTCCCACACTCTTTCTCCTCAACTCCCCCATCCACTTCCTTTTTTTTTAAGGTTAAGGTATATCTTTTTCCCCCAAAAGCTCCTCCTTTCAGTCCAACAAATGGCTCTTATAACAACATATAAAACAACAACCACCACCACAACAATAAGAATAATACAAATTTTAAATTAACTAGAATCAGGGTGAACGTTACATTTTAGTTCCTTGATTGTTCTTGCCACATTTCTAATGCCTGACAGCTATGAGGATTGCGTGTGGATCATGCCAACATGTTACACTGTGTCATGAGGATAGGGACAATGTTGGCTTGTTGACAACTGGATCTTTGGTAGGTGAGGGCTTGGGATGATATGATGCTTATTTCATAGTAAATAGTGCTGAATTACTGAACAAATTAAACCAATAAATAAATGGGAAAAAAACCTCATTATCATGCCTCCCTCTGGCTTTAACTACCAGTCAGAAATTTGATGAATCCCACTCTGTCATCTCACTTCAAGTGCAATTCCTTCCATTAAAAAGACATGTTCTCAATACCTATCATCTTCATCTATTTCTTTTGAAAATCATTGATCAATTACGAGTTTACTACACAATTTATTTCAGCATCCATTGATGTAAACATTTCTTCAGGATAGTAGGGACTCTATATTCTTCAGGAAATCTTCTAAATATGCCCAGGATAGTTCAATATCTATCATCTATCTATGGAGCTATCTATGATCTACCCATGTATCTTTCTTTGATCATCTATCTATCATCTATCTCTCAAGCACCTATAATCTATCCAGCTATTTATCTATATATCATCTATCATTTATTCATTTATCTAGCTACATAGTTATCAATTATTTATCTATCTACATAGTCATCAATTATCTATTATCATCCCCACATATCCACTTACTTATCTAACACCTATTATCTTTTTCTATCTTCTATATATTATCATCTGTCTATATATCAATCTATCACATATCAATCACATATTATTCATCACCTGTCTACCAAAAGATAAAAAAACAAATGGATGAATATATCTAAGGATTTCTAGACATTTATCTCAGTATTTTACTAGAAAAACAAGCCTGACTCTCCTGTTGAACTCAAACGTGCTGTATCCACCAATTTTGATTTATTTTGTTCCTAGCCTGGTATTCTTGAAACAAGTTCACTCCTGCTTCATTCTTATGACCTACACTTGTCTCTACACTGAAGTACAGCACTCACCTTGCCACATAGCTGTTGAAACACAATGTTAGCCTTTCTTCTGTCACAACTGTCTGGTCCAAGCTGCCTCCCACCTCAAATAAATCTCCCAGAGCATTGCTCTACCAAAGACAGGCATTTTGGGGCTTTGTGATCCTCCAAATAACAGCTCATTTGCAGGGCAGTAAAGATTTTCTTTACAGAAATTTGCTGATACTTGGACTCATTTTATCCTGCCACTCAAGTAAGAATGCTTGTTGGCAGAATGTAAGAAGATGAGAAAATAGAGTAAAATATTTTAAAATAATATTTTCATGTTTTTCTTTGAAGTTCATTTGCAGCTTGTTCATTTGTTTTATAATCTGTTAATGATAACTAAACAAATGGTAGCAAATGACAAACTTTTCAGAAGATTATAGAAATAAACCTTTACCAATTAGTATGGCTCTTGAGATAAGCCAGCAGCTTATTTAACTTTAGGAAGGTCACTCTGCACTCTACACATGAATTCACTTATTCAGTCAGCAATCCAGATTTATGGTGAATGGCTCCTTAAATTTGATGCAGATATTCACTACGAGATACATGAAGAATCCAGGCATGGCTATAACTAACTCATTTCTTTTAAAAATAATTCTGTCTTTCTATTCAATTATCACATAGGCAGGGAAGTGTGAAGGGTTTGCTTTAGCCTGTTACCATTTAAGCTATGCTTAAATGATGTATGCATGCCTTAGAACATATGGTATAGTTATGCCATATAAAACTTGCATGTATTCCCATGTGTGTTGTGTCTGTGTGGTGTGCAATGTAAATGGAAAATGTATTCTTGTATGTGCACAGATGTATGCTATGTGGTATGGGGATTGTATATGTATGCCGTGTGCTGTGTGAGTTTGTGTGTATGTGATAGTCAGTGCAGCATATGAAGGGTGTTTTGTGGTGTGATGTATCTGTGATATGATATGTGGTATGGTATGTGTGGTAAAATGTTTGTGGTGGGAGGAATGATGAGTGAAGTGTGATGCAATGTTTGCTGTGGTATGTGAGGTATAAGGGATGCTATGTATGCTGATGTCTAAATTGTGATATAAGGTGTGGTGTCAGTGTTATTTGTAATGTGACGTGTGGTATTGCATGGTATGTTGTGTAATGTTTAGGGTGATGTAGTGTGAGAAGTGAAGTAAGAAGTGTGTGGCAACATGAGAGGAGTAATATGTGGGTGTGAGGATATATGGGGTGGTCACATCTAACAGATCACAACCACATGTGACTCCAGCTCTGGGGAATATGATACCCTCTTCTGACCAACATAGACCAGCATTTGTGTACACATACCCACCCTACACACATACACATATAGTTAAATTTAAATAAATCCATTTAAAAACAAAATACATGTTATAGTATTTCCCTGATTTGTGTTTTAGAAATATTGTGGATGCGTCAGACAGATGTGAATATAGATATGAAGTTAAGTATTAGGGGTCTGTTCACATATAACCTCAAAACTTAAATCTTATTCACTTGTAAAATTATACTTCCTACCTGGAATAAACACTGATGATTAAAGTGAATTTTAGGATCACTAAAGAGATAAACGGCATCATGCTTCACTTTTTGTATTTTATTTGTGTATATTGAAGACTTCCACGCTTATTATCAAGTAGTGTCATTCTTTACAAACAAAAGACTCAGACTTGTGGGCACAATGGGCCTGTGGCTCTCTCTGCATGCTCAGCTTTCTCCTATGTACTCAACTCACCTCTAATTAATGTGAGTCAGGGAGGAAGGGATCTCAGCCCTTTCCTTCAGCCTTAGTTTCTGCCTCAAGCTGCCTATTGACATCTGTGTGCTCAGAGCCCTGTGGACATTTTCCTGGCAGGGCCTCTGAGACTCCATGAATGACCCCTGAACCTAGGCTGATTCTCTTTCATAATCCACTTAGCCCTCCCACTCTAAGAGATGTCTCTAAGCTTTCCCTTTCTTCCTTTCTCTTGTTACCATTGTATGCTGCAAAGAGAATTGAGTTCCTTCTAATATAATTTAGAGAAAAACCACAGCAGGTATAGAAGCACATAGATAAAGCCTTTCTGTTATCTGTGGTGGTTTGCACAAATCCCTTAAAGTAGGATGTGGAAGGACAAAGTCAGTTGCCTTAGTTAGCACATGCTTTTTCTTAACTAACAGTCTAAGTGGATCAAAGACCTTAACATAAGGCCAGATACACTAAATCTATTAGAAGAGAATGTGAGAAAAACCCTGGAACTCATTGCCACAGGTGACAACTTCCTGAAAAGAACATCAACAGCTCAGTATCTAAGACTAACAATCAATAAATGGGACCTCATGAAACTGAAAAGCTTCTGTAGGCAAAAGACACTGTCGTTCAAACAAAACGGCAATCTACAGATTGGGAAAAAATCTTCACCAACCCCACATCTGACAGAGGGCTAATATCCAAAATTTACAAACAACTCAAGAAATTAAATGCCAAGAAACCAAATAATTCAATCAAAAAACGGGAAACAGAGCTAAATAGAGAATTCACAATGGAGGATCCCTAACGACTGAAAGACACTTGAAGAAATGCTCAGTATCCTTAATAATCAGAGAAATGCAACTCAAGATGACTTTGAGATTCCACCTGTCACAATGGCTGAGATCAAAAGCTCAAATGACAGCACATGCTGGCAAGGTTAGTGGAGAAAGTGGAACAGTCCTCCATTGCTGGTGGGAGTGCAAGCTTGTACAACCACTATGGAAATCAGTCTGGTGATATCTTAGAAAACTTGGAATCTCTCTCTCAAGACCCAGCCATACCACTTCTGGGTATACATCCAAATGGTTCCTCACCAAATCACATGTTCATAGCAGCCTTATTTGTAATAGCTAGAAACTGGAAACAACCCAGATGTCCCTCAAACTGAGGAATGGATAAAAACCTGTGGTACCTCTACACAATGCAATGCAACTCAGCCATCAGAAGCAATGAAATCATGCAATTTGCAGCCAAATAGATGGAAGTAGAGAAGCTCATCCTGAGTGAGCTAACCCAGACTCAGAAGGATGCACATAGCATCTATTCCCTTATAATTGGATTTTAGCCATATAGTCCAGGATAACTATACTATAACCAATGCACCAAAGGGAACATGAACATAAACTTTGTTTTCTGTCAATGAGACATGTTCCCCTAGTGGTGCTGCCTTGTAGGCCCCCAGTGTATGAGGAGGCTCTTGGCCCTCATATGACTGTTGAACTTTGGTAGGGTTCTTTTATATAGGGACATTCTACTCCAGAGGAGTGGGATGGAAGGAATAGTGGGTAGAGTGTGGGAGGGCGGGACTGGGAGGGGTGGAAAGAGGACAGTGTGATTGAAATGTAACCTGAAGTATTTAAAAATATTTTTTAAAAAAGAAAATAAAACAAAAAGAAAAATAAGAGTCATTCTATTGCTGTTTCTTTAGCAGTATAATAGTATTAAGTTTTTCTTTGGCCATGATCTATCTAGTTTTAGGTTCTTGGCCACTTTAACGGTGTCAAGTATGAATTCCATCCATGGAGTGCACCTTACATTCCCCCCCCAAAAAAAAAAGAGCATGACTGGTTACTCCCATAACATTTTTGACACTATTCCATCAGTATATCTCTCAGGAATGTCACTGTTATAAATTGTAGAATTCATAGCTCAGTGATATTGATGGTTACTTTTCTCCTTTGGTAATATGGGGAGGACATTTAAGTATCATAAATGCTAGTCAGTAGAGGTGAAGTTACTAGTTAGGCACCATCTCAACTTCTCTGTGCTCAGTGACATAACTAAGTGTTGTCTTCAGCAATAGGGCCCTACCACCAGGTTGTGGAAAGTAACCAATGGCCTGCAATTAGTCTGTGATGCTTCAGGGCTTCCATTAGGCTCTTTTAACCCATGACTAAACAAAATATGACTCATTTCTAGTGCCCAAATTTTTATATTTTATATTGTAGCATAAGATATCTAGTTGGAAAAATTTCTCCTCTATTATGTGGTAACTCTATTTAGATTCTTTTGACATATGTATATATTTCAGGAAGTTTCTACAGTAGTAGGTTTTCATATTTTTTTCATATGGTCTCTATGGTTAGTTGTCCTTCTTCATATTCCCTCCTTTACCCTTCTCTCCCATCCCTAATTAATCCTCCTATTGTAGTTTCCCTCTTATTTCCCCATACATATATATTCTATTTCCCCATCCTAGGAAGTCCCTTACTAGGTAGGTACTTATCCCTGGGATGTATTTTTAAAAAGAGGAAGGAGAAAGAAAAGCTAATAATAAACTTTAACTTAATTTTTTTTATCATGCTTACTATATTAATGGTTGTTGTTAGCATAATGAGATACTTGTGGTAGGAAAAATGTTTGTTTAGTTTATATTTCTGGAGAATCAAGAGCATTTTCTGACATTATCTGGGTTCTAGTGAGCACCTGCATAATAACGAATAGCAAGACTATGAGAGAAAAAGTGACCATATGCCACAAAAGAACTCAGAGGCCACATGATTCTTGTGCTCCTACAGCCCCATGACAGTACAAAGCTCCCATAGCAACTATTTCAAACCATCAATGAGCAACTCTCCCAGTGATGTAAGCTCCTCCAAATAGTCAATTCTGACAAAAAACACCACCATACATGGTACTAATCTAACACTTGAGGAAAACTCCTAAACTTTATACAAAGTTATCTATCTATCTAGTCTTCCATATTTCTATTCATAAAACTTAGTACGCATCACAAAATTCTAAACTGAGAAGAGCTGGCATGCATATAACAGATTTCCCAGGAGACATAACACATGAAAGGAAACCACAAACCAAGTAGCTATCAGGCAAATGCTATGTGCCAATGGCAGCCCTAGGGAAAGGGAAGACAACTCTATCAGAAAGATTGTGGAATTTTGAATAAGAACATCAGTTTTAACCTAATTCTATTTCTTTGTTTTAATGCTTGAATCTTGTGATGTAAGAACCTCTCAATTTCTAATTACTTTGAAGTTGTTTGAAGTTTTTGGGTCTTCTCTATCTATGGGGATATGTGAACAAATCCCAGATTGCAAAGTCTTGAGAGTTCTCTATCATAAGAATGTATAAACTGAGTAAAAAACAACAGGTACTCTATAGATACATTCCCATTTTTCTCATGATCATTATTCTAAACATTATCACCCAAAGAACTCACGGGAGTACTTCATGGAACATTTCCCTGCAGATATTTTAAAAAATTAAACATGATGCTTGAAATACTAAGGCTCAGCTGCCTGAAAAAATCCACTTGTGTGATAAACAGCATTCTTCAGAGCCTTAGAACAAATGGTGTGTGAAGATGAGTAATTGTATCCTCACAGAACTTGTCCATGAATGTATAACTCATGGAACATGCCTATGCATAGTTAAGTGAGTAGAATACCCCAATTCAATGTGTTTGTGTTAACTAATAACTATTAGAAAACTATAAAACAACTAAATACACATGAATTGCAAAGGTATAGGCAGTTATTAATGATTTTGTGTATCTGGCTTTATGTTAAGGTCTTTGATCCACTTGCTGGGTACAAAATTAACTCAAAAAAATCAGATGCCCTTCTTTATACAAAAGGTAAATGGGCTGAGAACGAAATTAGGGAAACAACACCCTTCACAATAGCCACAAACAACATAAAATACCTGGAGGTGACTCTAACCAAGCAAGTGAAAGACCTATATAACAACAAGTTTAAGTCCTTAAAGAAAAAAATTGAAGAGGAAATCAGAAGACGAAAAGATCTCCCACGTTCATGGATAGGTAGGTTCAACATAATAAAAATGGTCATCCTACCAAAAGAAATATACAGATTCAATGCAATTCCTATCAGAATACCAACACATTTCTTTACAGACCTGGAAAAAACAATTCTAAACTTCATATGGAATAACAAAAAATCCGGAACAGCTAAATCAACCTCGTATAATAATAAAAAAACAAAACAAAAAAACTGGAGGTATCACCATCCCAGATTTCAAGCTATACTACAGAGCAATAGTAATAAAAACAGCATGGTACTGGTATAGAAACAGACAAGTTGATTAATGGAATCGAATTGAAGACACAGAAATGAACCCACACATCTATGGTCACTTAGTCTATAATTTACAATGCAAGTTTGTGACATTTTCAGAATGATTTAAAAGACTGGAGTGGGACCCAAGGTATAAAAAATTTAAAAATCATTGAAGTAATTTTGTTAATTTTCTTGAACACATCTTCCTGATGACAGATGAGGAACATTCATTTTGCTCACTGGAAGTCAAATATATAGTGACATGGTACATATGCACATATGCCCATGCTACACACACACACACACACACACACACACACACACACACACACACACA
>CAJQZJ010011617.1:5713956-5730968 GCA_907164525.1 Lophiomys imhausi
ACACACACACACACACACACACACACACACACACACACACACACACACACACACTTATATCTGTGTGTTTGCATTCTGTTAGAAAATGTGGGTGATCACTCTGCCAAGGTTGGACAAGGAAAATGACAAGTGTCACAGCATTTCTATGCTTGCTCACAACACTTGAGCTCCTTGCAGCAGGAGCAGGAGCAGAAGCAGCAGGTGGTGACCACAAAGTTGGCAATCCAGCAGGTCTGTTGAATTGACCTTACAGAGTAACCTTTTTGTGCCACACCTTCACATATGTTTACATGGCTCTTGCCTGTGAAGAGGACCATGCATAGTCTACAGTGTGTATACATTTTGATACATTTAAACTTATTTAATACATTTGTATGTACTTTATTATAGGATAATAAAATAGATCACTGAAACATAGTTTATACATTCACAAACTACACATACTGAGATGCACTCTTCACTGTCAACCTGACTGGATCTAGCATCACCTACAAGACACATTTCTGAGTGTGTCTAGGAGGGTGTTTCCAAAAAGACTTACCTGAGAATGGATGACCACCCCTGAGTGGGAGTACCGTGTAGTTAAGTCTTAGAGTGAATAAAAAAGGATAAAAAGAAATCAAGTTGACCATCAACTTTCATCTCTCTATACTTGCCAATAGTTGGTCAAAGACACTGAAACTCACATATTTATAAGAATTCAGAAAAGTAGAAATCATTTTTATAATGAGATACTCACCTCTCATCAAAACTTATAGCAAAATAAGAACAGAGGGATTATGGTTTTCTTTTAAAAAAAATCTACAAATGCCTAGAACTTCACAGTCAGTGGTGAGAAATCAGAAAAATGTCCTTTTGACAGGGCAGGAGAAGCTGTGCTTCCTCTCACCATGTTTATTCAACATCACATTGCATGTTCTGGGATAGGCTGTGCATCTTCTTATGGCATCTATTCAATATACATAGCATATCGTAGTTAACCTCAATAAAGCCACAGGCAGAAACAAGTACTTCACATGCTGGAGAGACAGAAACAAGGACTGGGTATATTCATGATGATCCGACTGTCATAGATTTCTCTATAAACAATAAACTTTTAGAGCCCATAAGTGAGGGAAGCACTGATGTAGAATACAATGTCAGTATACATGTCAATTTTTTCCATATGGATAATAAAATACAGGTAAAGTTACAGAATTTAAAACTTAAAATTAGAGAATGGGTTTATAAAAATAAATAAATAAATTGATTAACTTGACAGAAATATAAAAAATATGTTCATGAAAAAATATTTTAAAAAGAATCAGGCACTTGAATAAGTGGGACATATTCCAAGGACTAAAGGGCTCAGGGTTATCAAGAAAAGAACTTTACAGGCTTTGCTTAGGGATTCAATCTTTTCAGCCAAAAATCACAGGAAGGTACTGGCATATGTTTGCTAATTGATTCTAAATCTTGTATTGAAACTTAAAGATGCAAAATATCAGACACAGCAATAAAGCAGAGCAAAGCCAAGAGACCTGTGCAGCCTACATTACAGGTACACACTGTGACATGCAGCTATCAAGGCAGCATGGGATGAATTGGAGGAAAAAGAGAAGCCCATATATCAGTGGAGCAGACAAGAAATCCCTAAATTAGATCCATACTAGCATAGTGCTGATCATGCAGAAAGGAAATAGTTTGATCAATAGAGAAAAAGATAAAAGAGTAAGTGGGTGTCTATTCAAAAATAGTAATCACCTAATACCACTTTATATCTTTCCCAGTATGAAGTCATCATGAAACAATACTATGAAACACTTGAAGAAAAACAGTATAAAAATCTGTATAAATATGAGTTGGTAATGATAGTTTAGATATGAATACACATCTGTGATTCCCAAAGGAAAATAATTAGCTTACTGTAAAACGAAAAATATAGCTAATAAGTTACTTAACAGCATTTAGATTATTGTTCTTGTTCAGCGGCAGTTAATCTTTAAGCAGCCATTACAAATGAATACACAGAGACCACATGGATTTTATCAAGCCTAGGCCTGAGTTGTGCACTCTTAGCCCATCTAAGCTAGCTCATAATTCTATTACCCAAATATGACCCCATATATACATACGTCCCCTTGGACTGCCATTCTCCATGATATGCCAATGCTCCTGGCCATGTGGAATGAGGTTCTTTTCTCTAACCCATGGTGTGTGCCTCCTTCTTCCTGCTGCTGGCTGGAATGCACTTCTTCCTGCTGCTGGCTGGAATGTTTGAATCTTCTGTCTAAAGTGCAGTCTTCCTGCTCTAATCCCAGGAAGTCCCACCTTTTCTGTCTTTGCCCATTCTCAGGCCTCGGCATTTTATTTAACCAATCAGAGTCAATATAAGTAACAGACAGCAAACAGGACCAATTAACATTTAGAATGCTTAACTCTACCCCAACAGCTTATACTTTTATTAAATTCTTTAAAATTTAATTTCAGCTTTAGGAAATGTACTGTGAAGAAAAATCAAACGATCAACAGAGATAAAAACCTGGACATATCTGGTAATTATATCTAGTATATACAAAGTCCACTTAGAATGCAAGAATAATGGGACATCTCATTTAAAATGTGATAGTGACATAAGCTAACACATCATTAAAGAAGCTGTGCAGAGTGGTCTGAGGGATGGCCCTGTGGTAAGAGTGCTGGCTGCTCTTGCACAGGACCTGAGTTCAATTCCCAGCTTCCATGTCAGATAACTCACAGTCTTCTGTAACTCCAGCTCTAGGTAATCTGATGACCTCTTCTGGCCTCTGTGGGTATGCCCAGTGACATGGAACACACACACACACATACACACACACACACACACACACACACACACACACACACACACTCACTCACTCTCTCAAGCACACATATGCACGCTCTCACACACACGTGCATGCACAAATAAAAATAAAAGCAATTTCCAAAGGAAAGAAAGAAGCTATGTAGGGAACCAATGAACATCTGGCAAGACATCAGTGGTGCAGAACAGCAATAGAAGGAAACAAAAGAAACATGAAGGAAAACTGATAACGAGGCTGTATAATCACAGGCAATATGATAGTCATGTAGAAACTTCAAATTGAAAGTAAGCTTCCTGAAAGTAAGCAAGCCCAGCACTCATGTAGGGTGCAGGTTAATATTCAATTTAATTCCCTTTTAATGCATGGATAATACAAATACAATGTCAAATTATAAAATGAGATTATAGGTTATTAAATTAAAGACATATATAATGTCATTTTACTGAACATCTAAACATTGGCAATACCTATGAGGTGAGGTTACAGTAACAGAAGCACTCATTTGAAGTACACACCAGTAATGCTGCTGTAGAACCCAGTATGGCCATTTCCTTCCATGCTGAAAGCAGTCTCAGTGCACAGTGCAGCAGTCCTGCTTCTGTTTACACAGCTGCTTGAGTACGTATGCCAACACTACATCAACACCTGAATGTGTGTAGCTGACTTTGTCATGTCACAAACAATGGAAGCAACCAAGGTTCCCTTCTAGAATGAGAGAGGACAAATAAGCAACAGACAGTCCATATGCTGAGCACTTCCTTCTTATTTATCCTTCTCAGGTCTCTGATGTGGTTGAAGACTAGATATAGTCTCATAGTTGAATTTCAAGTTATTTAGGAATTAAAAGGATGTTCTAGGTCTAAGAAGATGGTTTTAAGTTGGTAATGCAAGTTAGGATGGAAATTGAGATAGGTATAGAACTTTAAACTCATGGAAATAGATGGATAATAGAGTATTGATGTCAGTTGCTGGGTATGTGTGGACTGGACATTGAGAATGTATGTTGAGCCTTATAATTTTCATAATTGTGGCCTAATTATTAAAAAAAGAATTATGGGCTCTGGGAGAAGGGAAGAAGGTGGGATTGGGAGGGGCAGAGAGAGGGGACTGTGTTGGAGATAATAAATAAACATAAAAAATTAAAATAAATGAGAAAAAGGCCAGTGGATGACTTTTTCTAGAGACAGAACAAGCAAATGTCTATTTACCCCATGTAGGGCACCAGTAACGGCCCAAAGAAGCTATTACTGTTATGTCTAAGTTGGTGGAAAAATGAGGGTGAGTGGGATAACATGGAAACCTAGACAACAAAGTATGGACAGCCACATCACTAATAAAAGCTCTCATTTATTTATCTTCAAAGAGGGAGGTGTTGACCTATGTACCTTGTGAGTCCTCAAATTCTCCCCTCTACATATGCATATACATGCACACACGCACACATGTACTGTCACTAGCTTTCAGTGTGCCTTGTCTTCCGTTGTCTTGTCTTGCAAGGACTCGACACTCATACCCTTTGGAGGAAGGAGTCTTCATCAGACTGAATGATCTGCTGATGCCTTAAATGCATACTTCTTGTTTTTGCAGCCATGGGAGAGTATCTCTGTTCATTATGTTCATCAGCCTGGGATAGTGGGTTCTAGGAATACAAGTGTGTTAGGACAGCCATATATGAACTCCAAAGAAAACATACACACATACTTAGGAAGGTAGGAAAAAGTCCATACTATACACTGCTATTGTCCAAAGCCAGAACTATTTGAAAAAGTACATGAATAAAATAATTTTGGAATACAGTCTCATGTCTAAAATAGTACTCTTGATTCCAAACTAATTGTACAGATTCTTTTTTCTTATTGAGGTGAAAAAACACTCAACAAGAACACCTGAAGGAAAGAGATGTTTATTGTGGCTCACAGTACAAAGGTACAATACATCATGGAAAGGAAATCATGGGAGCAGAAGCAAGTGCTAGCTGGTTACACTCCATCTACAGTTAGGAAGTAGAGAGAGATGAATGCTAGTGCTCAGATGACTTTATATTGTCTTGGATTCCAGCCATGAGATGGTGGATCTTCCATCCTCAACCTAATCTAGGAACATCACACAGACTCTCCCATAATTTATATCTCCTAGGTGATTTCAGAGTCTGTCAAGTTGGCAATAAATATTAGCCATTGCACTACCATAAATACATTACTGGATGAACCAATAAATAAGAGATGAATGACTTTTATGAAGAGAATCTCCAAATTAGTTTTGTAAAGATTCAGTCTATACAAAACTGGGATGCATATCCCTATTCCCTAGGTTTGGGCAGCATGAAACTGATTCCTTCCAAAGGCTGTGATGAAAATCAGTGGGAAAGGACAAACCCAATTACAGCCAGGTGGCCTAGGCCAACGTCGTCAGTTCTGATGCATGCTATGAGGATCTAGCTTTGTCAAGATGTGATCAGAGTTATACCTTAACCCTGTAGACTTTCTCCTTGAATCTTGTATCCCCAATATAACCACAAGAGAAGCATTAGAGACATCTTGAGTGAGAAACTGTGCACAGAACACCTACCTGGTCAGTATCCTTAGAGCCAACAAGATATTCAAGATCAAAGGGGGTTGCCATAGACCAGAGATGCCCAGGAACAGTGATGACTGGACTTGGTGTGATCTCAAGTGAGGCCTAAAACAGAAAGCACACACACACACATGCACACACACAAACACCACACATGTGCACAGAGGCGTGTACATCTCTGCAATAAGAACTAGAGCAATCTCAGGCTAATCAAGTATTTTCTTCAGTTAATAAGAATGTGTGAATATTGATTCTTCAATTTATGAAAACTTCACCCTATTAATCTAAAGCAGTAACATCAAGGAAGCTTGCCAATAGAATTTACTGGAACAGTGCTGTCGGAAGTTTTTGTTTTTGTTTTTCCTGTATACCACAAAATCTATTCTAAGTTTATTCTAAATGACAAGAGAATAAGATTATTTTAGTTTCTGGGCAGTTAAATTAATGTTGATTCCAATGAATCATTAAACACACAATATTCAAATTAGACAATGGAATAGAGTAGAAAGCCATCTTAGAATGCCTGTGGCCCTTGGTAACTTCATCGCTTTTGTGGAGACTGGCACAGAGAAGTCCAATAACTTGTCTAAGTTCACTTGAGATCATGAACCATCTGAGATGTTATCCTGATCCCCAGTCCGCCTTTGTAATCTCTGGAAAATGTTACATTCCCAGTGTGTTCAGTCTCTAAAACATGTTTTGCCAATGTGACCACATGGGTGGCTCTCTTTGTCTAAAAAGCTCTGATTGCACATGTTCCTTACTAAAGAATGTTTTGTCTCTGACAACTACTGGAGTCCTGGATATGTGTTTGTTAGAGTGTGGATGATATGACCATAGATCTGCCACACAGAATTAAATAGTCCCAGGTCCTTGTCAGCATGTAATGCTAACGTTCTCCTGTAGAGATTGATGGATGCCATCCATGTAATGGGTGCTAGGTCTCCCTCCTACTCAAGTATATTGGAAAAGAGAAAGACACTAAGCAGTGACTTGCAACCAATGTGGAGGAATAGAGGAAGCTTGAGAGGATTCCTAGTAGGTTTCTGTAGAAGATTCACATCTCACCACAATGTCTAAGTGAGCACAGGAAGGCCTTGGATTTTAGAAGGAGGAAGGAAGGTATTGAGTTTACAGATAGAAAGTCAGGACACTCAGGGCTTCACTCTTAACTCTCCAAATGAAGACTGAGACCTAGAGCCTCCAAAAGTGTCAGGAGCAAGTGGAGGGTGCTGGCCACATTTCAAGGAGGAAAAATGGATTGCACATAGTTCTGTTTCCTGCAATCCCACTGATTTGGTATAAAATGATCAGCTCCATTTGTAGAGAGCAGCTGGGAGTGTTCCAGAGCTTCCTATGGGTGGATCTTACTGTCCATCTCCTGTGTCCTCAGCTTAGGTAATTTATAGAAATATGAGATAACTTGGAACTCAGCACACAATGTGATACAAGCAAATGTATCTTTCATTTGACTGCCACAGAGAACAGTTTCATGTATTAACATGGCTTTTCATTAGCAGTTAGGAAAATGTTGATTCTACAATTAGTTAAGGGGAGAGGGTGGAGATATGTTGGCAAGCCAGAAATAATCATTTTCTGTTTCATAATGGTTGACCTGGAATGAAAATGTTAGAATGAAGAAGATATGGGGAAAGATTAGGTACAATAAAGAGAATGTCAGTGGTGTTGGATGGAAGGCCCTGGTCAGCTTCTGGGCCAGCTTCAGTCTTTCATTCTGCTCACCCGTTAGGATTGTATCAGCTCAGAAGCCAGACTAGATTCAGCTCATACAGTTCTCAGGGGTATCGGAGTGATGCTGGCTTTCCAGAGAGGCTCCTGCAGCATCTTTTACTTTCCTGTTTCTGAAATGATTTAAAAGCATCTTCAGAGGTCTGATATAATTCAGGGTGAGTCCATCTGGTTCTCTAGTGGTTCTCTGTAGGGAGACACCTTTTGACTACCTCCCATGGCATTTCTTGTCATCTATATAACCAAGTAGCTCCTCCTTACTTCCAAGGTGGAAGTGGGTTCCAGGTGGCTCATTCTGCACACAAAATCTCCACATTTTAAGTTTTATATCTCACATTAATTTTTATGTTACATACCTCTGAAGCAAATATTACAGTATTAGAATAAGACATGTACCCATGAGTCAGTTAAAAAAAACATGTTATAGAATATTACTACTAGTACCTAATAGTTGTTTATTGCTATGTGACTTAGATAGGCAAGAAGAATTTCTGTTCACCCCAGATAGGCCACCAATGACATACCAAAGAACCAACCAAAAATGATTCCATCCAGGTCTAACTTAGTCAACTAGTAAGTCTATCAGGGTCACTTACAGGAGAGTGATGAAGGGTTACTTAAAAGGAGCAGAAATGACCCCAGGGCTGGACTTTCTAGTCAAGCAGCTGCCTGCATGACTTGCAGGATTCTCAGGTTGAGGGAAGCTTTCATTATCACAGCAATGATGACTACCTGTATAATTTTGGGAAGGAGCCTGTTGGTACTATAACTTCAAGAACTTCTTGAGACTTTCAAGTTGTGTTTAGTTCCTGGGGTTTGATGAATGTTTTAATTCAGAGGAAGGAGCTTTGATACACCTGGCATATGTGGTCCTATGTGTTTGTTGAAATCCTAGAAGAGAAACCGAGGCAATAGAGGATGACTGACTCACCTGCATGGGTGCATGTACAGACAAGCAGTATCTGGGACTCAGATTGCTAGGCTGACAGTCTATGTCCTTCCACTGTGCATTCTCAGCATCTGCCAGAAATTTCCCATGGTTTGCTCTTTTATGCTCTCTTCACACTGCACAGCTCTCCAGACCCACTGTAAGCAAGTGGAACGGACCCCAAGACAGGTGCAATGACTCCCACATGCAGCTGGTCAGAAGTACCCGTTTCTGTCTCTCTTTTCTTCTTTTTGTCATCCATGGTTCTTGTAGACTTCTTTGAACTTTAAAACAACTAAACACCTTCAGCAATCTCATAATTACAGACTTCTTTTCTCCACACTAGGCTCCAACTCAACAGAACAGAATTCCCGGGCTGTTGCTTAGTTGAGTTGTTGATATTGGGAGAGCAATTGTAACCAGCAACCTCCTCCTGCTGTACACTCTCCCTAAATCTATTCTCCACAGCTTTCTGATGCCATATTTTCCATAAAATTGATCTCTGCGAAGACCGTTACAGCAACTTTCACAACTAATACAATTACCTCCAGAAGGAGACAGGGAAGAGCCTATCCTCATCCCTGTGAGAGTGCGATCTTATCAAGTCAAGCAGGTATTAGGGGTCAAGCCAGATTTCAGTTTGATCTGGGAGTCTAGAGACAGCATGGGCTGGAGGTGAGAATTATATTGAGTATTCTTAATTAACAGTTGTGTTTGATCAGAGATTTGGAAGTTAGCACATGTGTGGAGGTGAGAATTGGATTCAGAAGGTGACCTACCCGGGAAATCTGCAATGGTGGATGGAGTTTGAAGACCTTACCAAGAGATATGGAAGAAAGCTGGAGTGAGTGTTGTGAGAAGCAGACATATGAATATGGGTTTCTGCTTTTGTGGAGACAAATCACATATCAAATCAGACATGATTACTTCTAAATGCTCCCAAAAGCTGACCATGAGCTAGGACGCCATATCTACATCTGAAGGAGGGTGGCACAGTGGAAGGGATGGGCTTTTGGAGTTGGAGAGGGAGCTCATGTTTAATTGTGCAAACTGAGATATGACATTTTACCCTTTGAATTTCATCTTCCTTATCATTATGTGTGTTATCACACTGCCTTAGAAAAATCAATGAAAATAGTCATATAATAAGAAGACAATGTTTCTGTCATATTGCCCGTTGCACTGGAGCACTATGTTCAGTTAGCATCTAGTCTGATACCTGTCATATTTAAGCACACTAATTCTTCCCTCCTGTCTTTCCTTGATCTAGTCTTGCCAGACTTCTTAGATATGGTTGGGATGCCTTACTTACTCAGGTTATTTTCCTTTTCATTTTATTCCAAAACGTCTCCCTCTATGGGACATGCCAGTCAAATAAAAATTTCATATTAAACTCAAATGAGAATTTACCTAAATATCCTGCATTTTTTTCTCTCCTAAATCTGTCAAGTCTAGTCTCAGAAATACTCCCAGGGTTGACTTTACAGTTTGGACGGTGTTGGTTGTTTCATTTGGGAGAAGCAGACACTGGCTCACTCTGTCAGAGCCCTGCCTCCTACAGGGGCAGCCCCGCCTCCCTCAGGGGCAACTCTTACTCTGTCTTCTGTGGCACTTTTCTTCTGTGCACCATGCTGACTGGTCATGGGATCTTTCACATCATTCTGTCTTTCACTATCTAACTTCACACTGTGGGCTGGGTCTGGGCCAAACAGCCCTGTGTAAAGGATATCATCTTCTGCCCAACGCCACCACTGAAATCTCTTAACTGTTTCTCTTTCTCTAGTTCTTCCTGTAGTATCATACATATCTGCACATCTCTCCTTCTAGGACACCAAATTAGGATCTGTCCGCCTACAAACTTAGCAGCTTTTCACACAGACAATCTTTGCAATTCAAGGTAATATGGTATTATATTACATATATGATATATGATAATCAAATAAGAATAATAAATATCTCTACTCAACTATTAATAACTTTTTAACATCCTATTTTTGTACGAAATATAAGTACTTCTTTTCACTTGGGGGGAGAGAAGTGAGAAATAAATATATATGCAACAGAAAAGTCACCCCATTTTCACATGCTGAGAATATTTTCTCTTTTACAGCTATTTGGAAATATGTCATTGATAGTTGAAACCAATCTAGTACTTGCTGAAAACTAAAGCTTTTATTGAACATTTTGTTCCGTCTCACCTTTCCTTCCTGGTTTCCTGTGACTACAAGTACATTCCATTCTGATACTGGCTTGGCAGCTTCCCTGAAGGAGAGAAATAGGAACCAGGAAACATCTAGATCACCAAAACATTGCTCCTGGAAATACAGTCTTTACTCCTGTACGTATATTTCTGTTACTGCTGTTTTAAGTAAGATTCAGAGAGTCATTCAAATGTATAAACACAACACCAAGCAGAGCAAAGGTGCTCTGTGGCCATATGAGGCTCATTTCATACAGAGAAGGACTGGAAAATGATCTATAGTTGTCATGTGATAGTACATGACAGACTCAAGATCTGACAGCACCGTGCCAGGCAAACTGTTGGTATTCTCACTACGCAAGCTCCTAATGCTCAAAGGCATCCAGGAAGCTGTGACCCACATTGACACATGAGGTTCAGAAACACTTTATTAAACACCTCTGACTTACGTGTTCCCACATCTGTCCACACTAAGTTGTTTATCTCTTGCAGTCACCAGAGCATGTCTGTGAAAGCTGTGGCCTTTGTATTTCACAAGTGCCTGTGGTTCTCCCAGAAGACACAGTGCTGAACACACTACTTTTACACAGTGACAGAATTTTAGTGGGCAGAGAATCTTTTTTTAATGTTTATTTATTACTTCAGGTTACATCTCCATCACAGTATGTTCTTTCCACCTTTCCCAGTCCCGCCCTCCCACCCTGTACCCCCTTTCCCTTCCATCCCACTCCTCTGGAGTGGAGTGTCCCTACATAACAGTTCCCCACCCCAGTTCAGCAGTCATATGAGGGCTAAGAGCCTCCTCATACACTGGGGGCCTACAAGGCAGCACCACTAGGGCAAAGTGTCTCATTGATAGGAAACAAAGTCTATGTTCCTGTTCTCCTTGGTGCACTGATTATAGTATAGTTATCCTGTACTATATGGCTAAAATCCAATTATAAGGGAATAGATGCCATGTGCATCCTTTTGAGTCTGGGTTAGCTCACTCAGGATGAGCTTCTCTAGTTCCATCCATTTGGCTGCAAATTGCATTGTTTTCCTTGTTTCTGATGGCTGAGTAGTATTCCATTGTGTAGATGTACCACAGTTTTTTTTTTTATTTATTCCTCAGTTGAGGAACATCTGGGTTGTTTCCAGTTTCTAGATATTACAAATAAGGCTGTTATGAACATAGATGAGGAAACCTCCTTGTGGTTCGGTGAGGAATCATTTGGATGTATACCCAGAAGTGGTATGGCTGGGTCTTCAGGTAGAGCTGTTCCAAGTTTTCTAAGATATTACCACACTAATATCCATAGTGGTTGTACAAACTTACACTCCCATCAGCAATGGAGGAGTGTTCCCCTTTCTCCACAACCTCACCAGCATGTGCTGTTATTTGAGTTTTTGATCTTAGCCATTCTGACAGGTGTGAGATGGAATCTCAGAGTTGTCTTGATCAGTTTCTCTGATGATTAAGGATGCTGAGCATTTTTTCAAGTGTCTCTCAGCCATTAGAGATTCCTCCTTTGTGAATTCTCTGTTTAGCTCTGTTCCCCATTTTTTGATTGGATTATTTGGTTTCTTGGCAGTTAATTTCTTGAGTTCTTTGTAAATTTTGGATATTATCCCTTTGTCAGATGTGGGGTTGGTGAAGATTTTTTCCAAAACGGTATTTTGCCGTTTTATTTGAATGACAGTGTCTTTTGCCTTACAGAAGCTTTTCAGTTTCATGAGGTCTCATTTATTGATTGTTAGTCTTAGATCCTGAGCTGTTGGTGTTCTTTTCAGGTAGTTGTCACCTGCACCAATGAGTTCCAGGGTTTTTCCCACATTCTCTTCTAATAAATTTAGTGTATCTGGCCTTATGTTAAGGTCTTTGATCCACTTAGACTGAAGTTTTGTATGAGGTGATAAGTATGGGTCTAATTTCATTCTTTTACATGTTGGACCAGCCCCATTTGTTGAAGATGCTGTCCTTTTTCCATTGTATGTTTTTGGCTTCTTTGTCAAAAATTAAGTGACCCTAGGTGTGTGGGTTCATTTCTGGGGCTTCAGTTAGATTCCATTGATCCACTGGTCTGTTTCTATACCAGTACCATGCTGTTTTTATTACTATTGCTCTGTAGTACAGCTTGAAATCAGAGATGATGATGCCTCCAGATGTTTTTTTTTTTTTATTGTACAGGATTGATTTAGCTCTTCTGGGTTTTTGTTGTTGTTGTTGTTGTTGTTTTGTTATTCCATGTGAAGTTGAGAATTGCATTTTCCAGGTCTATAAAGAATTGTGGTGGTATTTTGATAGGAATTGCATTGAATCTGTATATTGCTTTTAGCAGGATGGCCATTTTTATTATGCTGATCCTATCTATCCATGAGCATGGGAGAGTAGTTCTTGCTAGAGCAATATGACAATAAAGGAGATCAAGGGGATACAAATTGGAAACAAAGAAGTCAAATTATCCCTATTTGTAGATGATATGATAGTATACATAAGTGACCCCAAAATTCCACCAGAAAACTCTTACAGCTGATAAACACCTTCAGCAAGGTGTCTGGATACAGAATTAATTCAAAAAATCAGAAGCCCTTCTTTATACAAAAAAAAAATAAATGGGCTGAGAAAGAAATTATGGAAACAACACCCTTCACAATAGCCATAAACAACGTAAAATACCTGGGGGTAACTCTAACCAAGCAAGTGAAAGATCTGTATGAAAAGAACTTCAAGTCCTTGAAGAAAGAAATTGAAGAGGACATCAAAAGATGGAAAAATCTCCCATGCTCATGGATCAACATAATAAAAATGGCTCAGAATCTTAAGACTACATCATCTCAGTTAGTGATTTCACTAACAAACATGTTGTTCACAGCATTTATTTAGGTTTCTTGGTCCATTTAGTCATAAATACCCACCAACGAGAAAAATAAAATGTCAGATATAATTCTTTTAAGGGGTCATATTTGACTTGCTCAGCTAGCCACTCACTTACAGAGTGGCTCATCTATCAGGCAAGTGATGAGTCAAGAACACTGTTAGTGAACATCCACTGTGTCTAGATTTTGTGATGTGAGAAGAATTCAAGTGACAGTCAGAGACTGCAGTCCCTGTCCTGGCTAGTTTTATGCCAACTTAATACAAGGAAGAATCATCAAAGAGGAAGAAACATCAAATGAGACTCTTATGCCTCCCTACCATCCAGCTGTTAGGCATTTTCTTAATTAGTGATTGATGGGGGAGGACCCAGCCCATTGTGGGTGGTGCCATCCCTGGGATGGTTATCTTGGGGTCTGTAAAAATGCTGACTGTGCAAGACATGGGAAGCAAGCCAGTAAGCAGCTCCCATCCACTGCCTCTGCATCAGCTTCTGCCTCCAGGTCCCTGTCCTGTTTGAGTTCCTGTCCTGACTTCCTTCAGTTATGGAGACCAGTGTGGAAGTGTGAGCCAAACCCTGTCCTCCCAACCTGCTATTGGCCATAACATTTCATCACAGAATTCGTAACCTTAACTAAGACAGGCTCTCAGGTTGCATAAGGAGAGGGAAATAAGAAATCAAACAAAGGAATACACATATATATGCTGATCCTTTTTAACTCATAATTATGTATTTGGATAAGTAAGCAGAGATATTTATGAAAGAAGTTACAGCCTCAAACCTCTCATCTTATGGCTTGCAAGATTTTTTTAAAAGATGTGTTTGTGTAAGATCATGCTTAAATTATACTTTACCCATTCTTCTGTGTATCATTCTGTCAGTATCTGCACAGAATAGCAAATAAGCAAGAAAGGTTGAGTAGAGGGTTGGATTCTGTGTGTTAAATTAGCCTTCCCTCTTTTACTCCCAGAGCAGGTGGGATTCAGAGATTCCCAGACTCAGCTAGCAGACATTAATGACATCCAATCCAAATCAGTCAGCAGACACAGCTGCTCATTTCCAGAATGCTGCAGGGAAAATAATTACACAAACACAAACACTCAGACAACCACAATATACCCCATGTACCATTTTCCTACCCAGGATCTACACACATTGACTGTTGCTTCAATCAGTTATCTTAATATTAATATAGAATTATTATTGAATTTGGAAGTGTACATTGTGTTTAAAGACTTACATAGTTTTCTGGTGTCTAGAATGTGACAAATTGAAGATTGACCATATACTCATCAAACAGTTTAGGGATTTATTTTAATATGAGTGTTAATTAAATCAATGCAGCATAGTTCTTCATAAACAAAAGCCCCATCCAATAGATATCTTAGCCAGAGTATAGTGGAATATATCTATATTCCCAGCATCAAGGAGAAAGAGGCAAGGGAGTGGTGAGGTTGATGATAGCCTGCAATTCATAGCAAGTTTTTACTACAAAAACAATCAAAGATAGTTAATACTGGTCAGAATATAATGTGACTATGGCCTAGGGATATAAACTCAAGTTTCTTCAAGTGACATGTTCCATCATAGAAGAAATTACATCAACTTTTATCAAAAGAAAGTCATGAATTTTTAGAATGCATTGTCAGGAGCATTAGGCAGACAGGTTAAAGAAAAGAAGAGGATTCTCTGATTTAGGGTTTGGATAACATCTCAGAACCTTCCCAGCTTCTAGGTTGGTGCAACACAGAGATAGGCTGAGAGAACATTCCAGTGACTTTATCTGGCAGTCAAGGGGTTTAGGCCAGATACAGAATTTAGCCATGAATGTCTATGAAAGGACGAAAGATGCTCCTAATAATGTTTCTCCAGTCAGGCACATCTCAGCTCTTTCCACAACCAGGAAATTCTAATCAGTTAGTCTTGAGGGACTCAAATGTGCATCTGCTCACATCAGATAAGAAACTCCTGTTGAGGGAAGGTCTAATATTGTTTCTGGTACATTGAATTCAATGATGAGATCTGGTTACTGCCCCTTCTGAGGCATTCTCTTGATTGGTTAAGAAAAATTGCTTATGGCCAATTAGCTGAGCAGAAAGAGTATAGGAAGGCAGGACTTCCTGAGATCAGAACAGGAACTCTGGATGCACACATAGACTCTCTCTCTTTCCACCAGGAGTCACAGAAGGAGACAGACATCTGGAAAATGCTGGTGCGGTTTGGCATTACGTGATCTGTATTAACTTAGAGCAGCTAATTGAGAGTCTGCTCAGCTAAGGTCTATTGGGGAAGACTGTGGTGGCTTATAGGTGCTCAGTCTAAGCAGTCCTGGGCCGTTGGACTTCCAGACTTCCAGTCTCCCAGACTCCCTTTGAGCCCAGGCAAATCTCCTGCTAAGCCACCAGTACTTCTACTGGCCTAATATAACAACTTATATTAATTAACAGAGTTTAGGTTACAGGTGATGTAGGCCACCCTTGGTCCCAGGACTCTTTCTTCAGGATAAGTTAGGCAACTGGTTAAGGCATGCTGGCCAGGCCGCCTGCTCCTCTGCCAAGCTGCCAGCTACTCCACCAGCCTAATCTTACAGTTTATATTTACTAATAACTACATTAATTAATTAATTTGCAGTTTCAGGTGACACCCAATGTGGGGTGTCATATGTAGAAAAAATGGCTAATTAAACTATTTATTAGTATTTATCTTATTGTTTTATTAGCATTTACATGATATTTAATTGGTTCAGCAGCCATTAAGTCTTATTCCACCATTATAAATGAGCACAGAGAGACCACATGGATTTTAACAAGCCTAGGCCTGGATTGAGCAATCTCAGCCCACCTAAACTAGCTCTTTATTCTATTACCCAAATATGACCCCATATATACATACATCCCCTTAGACTGCCATTCTTCACAATATGCCAATGTTCCTGGCCATGTGAAATGAGGTTCTTTTTTATAACCCATGGTGTGTGCCTCCTTCTTCCTGTTCCTGGCTGGAATGAATTAATCCTCTGTCTAAAGTGCAGGCTTTCTGTTCTAATCTCAGGAAGTCCCACCTTTCTCTGTCTTTGCCCAATCTCAGGCCTCAGCATTTATTTAACCAATTAGAGTCAATTAAGTAACAGACAGCAAACAGGACCAATTAACATTTAGAATGTATAACACTACCCCATCAAACTCCATATGCTGTCATTCTTGAGGGCAGGGCTAGACCCTACACATAACTGCATACTATAGTCCCTGCTAACTGCTTGCCATTGTCAAGTAGAAGATGCCCTCAAAGACGTACCATCATGAGTGGGGCTAACTGAAGTGTCTCCTCTAGCTCTTTCATAGATATGTCCTTCCTCTCTTTCTTCTTACTGGAAAATTCTTTACATATGGTCATTCTGAGCATATGTTCACTCTGATCAGTTCACTCACCATGCCATGTCCCTACCTCCTCAGTTTCTACTACAAAGCATGGATCTACTTCTCAAAACTAATTTAAATTCTTCCTTAAGAGGCTTTTGACAGCCAGTGACAGCAGATGGCATTTTGGTATTTCACACTTGGTACCAAGAATGGAGTAAATGTGAGCACTTTACTAATAACACGGGCTTGGGGTAAGGGAGGGGCTTCTGGTCTGCTATACTACAAGAGGATTCCATGCCTAGAGTAGTCATTTTCTTGTCATTGTGATGCTGAGCCTCAGCCACCTGTATGACTGAAGTTGCACTTAGTGATAAGAGTTCTGAGGCAAGCAGCAGAGGGTCCTCCAAATGAATGTGGGGAGGTGAGCTTCATGCCTTAAAGTGAGCAGAGTAGTGTTTTCAAGCCATGGCTGTCTTAGTCAGGATTACTATTGCTGGAATGAAACATCACATGGTCAAA
>CAJQZJ010011617.1:5748904-5778643 GCA_907164525.1 Lophiomys imhausi
ATTTAACTCTCATAAATGTGGCATATTTATATCTGTTGTTTTGTATAATACTTACTGTTATAAGAGAAGGAACCATCTGTTGGACTGAAAGGGGAAACTTCTGGGGGGAAGAGGGTGGAAGGGTGGGATAGGAATGGGGAATAGGGAGGGGTTTGTGACTGAGATGTAACTTGAAGAAAAAAAAATAAAGTATTTAAAAAAAGAGTTGGAAGGGATGGGGTGGAGATGATGTAAATAAATTAAAAAAAATGTAATATGTAAAAATATGTAAAAAAAAGATGTACTCATGTATAAAGTTCTCAAAAAAAATCTTTAAAAATATCTTAAAAAAGCAAGACCTGGTGAGAGGGTTCAGTGTTTAAAAGTACTAATAGCTCTTGCAGATGACCTGCGTTTGTTCCCCAGCACCTACATCATGGCTCATCACAGCCCGTAACTTCAGTTCCGGAGAATCTGATGTCCTCTTCTGACCTCCTGCATAACTATGGTAACCGTATGAATATACATACACTCAGGTGCACGTGCGTAGGCACACATACAATTAAAAATACAAATATTTTAAAGTTAAGAGCACATGAAGTTGGAGGAGAAAGTGGTAGGGGGATAGGGGAGGAAAGATCTGGATATAAGAGAAAAGTGGTGGATTTAAGTAAGTGTGCTATATGCATGTAGGAAATTCTCCAACAATTAAAAAAATACCTTTACCTTTTGGCACACTTCTTTTTTTCCTGGTGATTTCTTAGTATTGGGATATAGAATACTAAGTCAAACATCTAATGAATTCTTGTTAAGTAAATCTGACTTCAATTGTTTTAATTTTTGGTTCTTCATAACAATACTGTAAAATGGATATCATTGTCTCATCTGAGGTGAGAAGTGGAGATTTTCAGAAAGAGGATGAATCTGCTTAAGATCAAAGAGTGGATGTGCTGACCTGCTTAGCTCCAAGCTTTCATGCTTTTTAACCCTGTACCACACCACCTCTCAACTACCTCACTGATAAAATAGAATAAATACAACAGCACAAAAAAAAAAAAAGAATTCTGTGCCAAATGAGAGGAAGTGATTGCAAACATAGTTGAGATGATAAAGGAACAATAAAACAAAACAAAACAAAATCTTTAGCTAAGAAAAAATATTTTCATGCCCTCAAATATTTGAGGAGACTATGGAATTTATCAGTTTTCTTCCAGAAAGGAAAACTAATATTTCTTTATAGACCTGGAAATAGCAATTCTCAACTTCATATGGAATAACAAAAAACCCCAATAGCTAAATCAATTCTGTACAATAAAAAAATATCTGGAGGTATCACCATCCCAGAATTCAAGCTGTACTACAGAGAAATAGTAATAAAAACAGCATGGGACTGGTATAGAAACAGACTAGTGGATCAATGGAATCAAATCGAAGACCGAGAAATGGACCCACACACCTATGGTCACTTAATTTTTGACAAAGAAGCCAAAACCCTACAATGGAAAAAGGACAGCATCTTCATTCAATAAATGGTGCTGGTCCAACTAGATGTCCACATGTAAAAGAATGAAATTAGACCCATACTTACCACCTTGTACAAAACTTAAGTCCAAGTGGATCAAAGACCTTAACATAAGGCCTGACACTAAATCTATTAGAAGAGAAACTGGGGAAAACCCTCGAAATCATTGGCATAGGTGAAAACTTCCTGAACAGAATACCAACAGTTCAGGATCTAAGACCAACAATCAATAAACGGGACCTCATGAAACTGAAAATCTTCTGTAACACAAAAGACACTGTCATTTGAAAAAAATGGCAATCTACAGATTGGGAAAAAATCTTCACCAACCCCACATCTGACAGAGGGCTGATATCCAAAATTTACAAAGAACCAAAGAAATTAAATGCCAAGAAACCAAATAATTCAATCAAAAAATGGGGAACAGAGCTAAACAGAGAATTCACAAAGGAGGAATCCCTAATAGCCAAGAGACACTTGAGGACATTCTCCACATCCTTAATCATCAGAGAAATGCAACTCAAAGTGACTCTGAGATTCCATTTCATACCTGTAAGAATGACTAAGATCAAAAGCTCAAATGAAAACACATGCTGGTGAGGTTTTGGAGAAAGGGGAACACTCCTCCATTGCTGGTGGGAGTGTAACCTTGTACAACCACTATGGAAATCAGTCTGGCGAAATCTTAGAAAACTTGGAATAGCTCTAACTGAAGACCCAGCCATACCACTTCTGGGTATACATCCAAATGGTTCCTCACCAAATCACATGTTCATAGCAGCCTTATTTGTAATAGCTAGAAACTGGAAACAACCCAGAGGTCCCTCAACCAAGGAATAGATAAAGAACTGTGGTACATCTCCACAATGGAATACTAGTCAGCCATCAAAAACAATGAAATTTTGCAATTTGCAGCCAAATGGATGGAACTAGAGAAGCTCATCCTGAGTGAGCTAACCCAGACTCAGAAGGATGCACATGGCATCTATTCACTTATAATCGGATTTTAGCCGTATAGTACAGGATAACTATACTACTGCTAATGCACCAAAGGGAACAGGAACATTGACTTTGTTTCCTGTCAATGAGACACTTTGCCCTAGTGGTGTTGCTTTGTAGTCCCCCAGTGTATGAGAAGGCTCTTGTCCCTCATGTGACTGCTGAATTGGGGCGGGGGACTGTTATGTAGAGACACTCCATTCCAGAGGAGTGGGACGGAAGGGATAGGGGTAGAGGGTGGGAGGGTTGGGAGGGGTGGAAAGAGGACACTGAGATGGAGATGTAACCTGAAGTAATAAATAAATATTAAAAAGAAGAAAAGAAAATCAAAGGGAAGCCTTTCTTGGCATACAAAAGAACTTTCTAATTGTTGTAAAGATCCAAAGATGAACTGGACATCTAGTTCCAGCCTTATGAGTGTGTTTCTGAGGATGGTGACATCTTGGCATTTCTGGTTGTGATCTGCGCTGCGCCCCCACCTCTTGTAAATCTGCTCTTCAAAGTGCCTTTCCACAGCTTTCTTCCCATGGCACAGCAAACTCTCCATCATCTAGTTCGTCTCTCAAGTCTCTGACTTCTATTTATAATCCTTTAGTGCCCAGAGTTCAATAGGGTGTTTGTGCACATGTGAATAATGGCGTGCCTTGAATGCAGGCTGCTCAATACGACTGGCAGAGGCTGTGTCTTTTCTAGAGTCATAGAACCCTCTGGGCAGAGGGCACGGCTAGCGAGTGAGTGGTGCTGCCCTCTGTCCATCAAAAAAAATCCCTTTGGAAGGCTTCCCACTGCCATGGGCAATTTTATTTTTAATGTTATTCCTTCACAAAATAGAACATGATAAATTGGTTCTATCTAGTGTGTTTTTCTCAAATATCACCACTTCCTCATTCATTATCATGATTATATGATAGATGTGAAAAGAATGGGAAGATCTGAGTTAATGGAGTGTGCACACACCACAGGGAATCCTAGAAGAGAAAGGAGATACTTTGACAGCCGTACGTACATGGAATATCAGTACCCCAGGTGCCCCTGAGCTGAGACCAAACCTGATGAATCTCACACCCACCAATACCCATCCATACCCACACAGGTTCAGGCACAAAAACATGAGTCAGGTTAGTGCAAAATGTAATGAAATAAAAGATAAAGGTATTTAATTTTCTCTTTATGTTCCCCCAGTTGATTTCTATGTCCCTCGCAGTCCTTTCTAATAAGGATAATGTTCAGTGTGAAAATCCAGTTAATAGTTTCATAAAATAATTATAAGCATTTTTCAAATAAACCTACCAAATAGTAAGTGAATTTTATTTCAGGGCACAATTGTGAAATCCAGTCTAGCCAACTCATCTCTTAGTCTTAGAACGCACGACTTTATATAGGGTATGTGAAATAACGTATATGGCCATTCTAACTTCATGAATATAAGCGACTAAAGCCTGTTCAAAAATAAATACACCAAGTTTTTAACCACAACAGAATACTACATTGAGTTGAATGGGCCATTTGACAAAGCCAGTTTTGGGAGTTTTCTGTGTACACTCTGCACAGCTAACAAAAGTGACATGCCTGGACAAGGGCAGGTTACTTGGAGTTAGAATTGATTTCTCACACATTCCGCCCTCTCATGTTTTGATTGTGGAGAAAGAACTCTTTTTGCAGTATTTTCCAAATGTTGACCTGGAGTCCCAAGAGCATCACTGGGTTTCCACATCTGCAAAGAGCTAGCCTGGAATGCTGGCTTTCCACACTGCTGATTTTTGTTTGTTTGTTTGGTTGGTTTTTGTTCTTGTTTTTGTTTTTCTTGTGGGATAAGAGGAGTTCTCTACTTTCCATCAACTGACCTTGCTTCTCATCTGCCTCCTGCCTCCCTTTAGAGCTACAGCAGCACCAACAGGTATGGTGTACCTGTCCTGGCCATGTAACCCCAGATGGCAGGGCCTTTGACAGGTTGAAGTTACTGCTCATGTGTCCACTAGTTAACAACAAAACACCTATTTGGTCTGACAAAAATTGCACCGATTAACAGTTCATTACCATGCATTCAGATGACTCCACATTTGAGAAAACCTTACATTTATGGATAAGTTCAGACATATCAGTGAGATGTGATCAAGGTTCATTGTTTGCAATCTCTTTTACATTTTGTTCTTTTCACCTCTGTGCTCATTGGTTGCCTGTTGTCAATGGAATGCTTTAAAATAATCTTCAGACACATGAGTGAACATCCCAAATAAGTCCATTTTTCCCACTTACAACCTTCCTAGGGTCACTTCGTACCATCTGTATGCCAGTCACTGTCCAAATTTTATCAAAATGTATTTTACTATGTTTGTTTGAGTGAAGATATAAGTAGTTCCTCATGTCACAGTCTGCTTGATTTGTAACTGAAGACCCTCCAACCTGTGACAAGGTCCTCAATGGACCTCCACACAGTCTACAGCATGCTTCTTTCTTGAAGAAACCTAAACATTTTTCAAAGTCTAAGTACTGCTTATTATATACGATTTAACATGTTCATTTACTCCATATTAATGAGGCAATAGTGGTGCTTGATTAAATGCAGTATGTACAAACATATATGTGTACATAAGTATGTAAGTGTGTATATATACATAAATATATATGTTTGTATGTACACATAAACACACAAACAGATACACACATATAAAAGTAAAATAAATACTTAAAAACTAAATAAATTGCATGGGGGAGCAGAATGTGCCAATCAAAAATTTACATGAGAATTGTTGAACAGAAGAGAATTGAGAAGCAGAAGTGAGATGGTTCTGTGCCATTCCTCCATTTGTGTAAAAATGCCTGCAAAGATGAAGCATGTCCCATCTCCTTCTGCCAGTTAGAAAACAGGTTGACCTTTAGGGAAAGTTTCAGATCTTTCTTGGCTTAGCGATGACCCAGGGTAATTTAAGGTTGGCACATGTCCTATGCCTACCTTTTATTGGTTTTCACACTTGGAGAGTAAAACCCTTTACCTTCATGTTGTTACTCAAAGCATCCCTTCCTGTCTGAGATGCCATGTCAGCTAGAGCCCAAAGCCCTCTCATTAAAGATTCCTCCTTCACTGGGCATCTCCCTGGTCCACGTGAAACCTAAACCTGTCCATTTTCCTGTTGCTTATCTGTCTCTTGTTTTGGGCCTCCACTTCAAAGAAGAACTAATGAAAGCCTAGAGAAGATACATTTGCCCCTGAAAACACTCTGATGAGAAAGGAAAGGAAAAGCAGAAGCCTCCCTGGCCCATTCTCAGCATACAGAGGCTTGAAAATTAGGCATAGATTTGCCGTTTTGCCAAGAAATCTAATTGCATGACTGAAGGCCTCAGCCTACTCAACCATGGTGGGTGAGACTGGTCTTTCCATTTCCTTGTTCATGTCCTTGTGGTATAGTTCTTTCCTATTTCTGTGATAAATACCATGACAAAAGCAACTTATCTTCCAGGAGAAAAGGGTTTATTTGACTTATCACAGTCCATCAGTGAGGGAAATCAGGATAGGAATTCCAGCAGGAACGGAAGCAGAGATCATGAGGGAAAGTTTGCTGACTCATTCACAGGCTCATGTTCAATAAGTTTCCTTAAAAAGACCACCTGCCCAAAGAATGTTGCCACCCACAGTGGGCTGGCTCCTCATATCAATTAACAATCAAAAAAATACAATAATAATAATCACGACATAACCGATGCCCACAGGCCAACCTGATATGGTCAACCCTTCAGTTGAAACTCCTTTCTCAGGTAACTATATACTGTGTAAGATTGACACAGGTAAGTGGGACACCTTGTTTCTACTGATGTGTACTGGTTAGATGCTGTTGTTGTTCCTGTCAACTTAATACAAGCTAGCATCTCCTAGATGCTAGAGAAATGCCTGATAAAATGCCTCCATAAGATTGGCCTGTAGACAAGATTGTGGACATTGTTATTATTATTATCATTATTATTAATTTTAAAAAGTTACATCTTGATCACAGCCTCCTCGATCCTCCCCTCCTGGACTTACCCTCCCTCCCTCTTCCTCATCTCCATCCTCGCCTTCTCCTTGGATGAGGTGAGCCCCCACATATCAACCCCTCTCAGTTCATCAGTCAGCCACATGAGAGTTAAGAGCTTCCCCTTGTACTGAGGCCTGATATGGCAGCCCAGTTAAAGTAAGCTGTTACACTAACAGGCATCAGGGTCCATGACCCACTGCTGGGTGGAGTTTTTCCTTGAATAGCTATGCTAGGTTCCTGTTCCTGTCTCTTATGGTCTGTGGATTGTAGGATGGTTGTCCCGTACTATATGATTAATATCTACTTATAAGTGAGTACATACCATGTTTACCTTTCTAGGTCTGAGTTAGCTCACTCAGAGTGAGCTTTTCTAGTCCCATCCATTTGATTGCAAATTGCTTGATTTCCTTGTTTCTGATGGCTGAGTAGTATTCCATTATGTAGATGTACCATAGTTTTTTTAATCCATTCTTCAGTTGAGGGACATACGGATTGTTTCCAGTTTCTGACTATTATGAATACAGCTGCTATAAACATATAAGCAGTATTTCTTCATGGTCTCTGCTTCAATTCCTACCTTCATGTTCCTGCCCTTCTTGAGTTCCTACATGACTTCTCTCATGGATGGAGTGTGATTGGGACATGTAAACTAAATAAATTATTTACCATTCAAATTGCAAAAACCAAGGAGTGAGGGCATTCTGACACAACAAACACTCCAAGAGTGTTATTAAAGCCTGTTAAAATAGAAGTGTATCCCACTGCCATGCTTAGATCACAGCAAATGCTATGTATACTTTGTCCTTAACTTTTATGGGAGAAAATTCAACCTTGCTACATTTCCACTTATCATTGTGGGTCACTGAAGGGAAAAGAATGTAAGCCAAAGGGGCAGATGACACATGAATTTAGCTGTGTAAGCAATCTCATGGTAATGTTACCTTTCCGGAGGTGGTTATCTTTCTTAGATCCCATATCCCCTTTCAGGAGATAACACCAATTAACCAAGATCATTTTCATGTGTGGATTTCCTTCTTCCCAGACTTCCTGTAGCTTACTGAACATTGCAATAATGTAATAATGTAAATAATGAATGGCATCTTGAACATATGCAGAATTTTTTCTAGAAAATTCTACATGGGTGGTGCTTTTATTGCAAATCCACAAGATACTCTTGTTGTGGCTATAAAAAATATTATTGACAGAGATTACACAAACTTGACAGCACCTTAAAAGTTTTTTTTTTTTTTTTTTTTTTTTTTTTGGTAGAGGTATAGGCTATTTCCATGATTTGGCATTAAAAAGCAGGTAACAGGTTTAAAACACTGTAAATAAATTAAAGGTGACAGCTGTTCAACCTGGTTTTACAAACCTCCAAGAGTTGAAAAAACGTAGAGCTAAGGTAAAATAATGCATGGTGGTAGCCCATGCCTTTACCTCCAGCAGAGACAGTAGGATCACTATAGAGTTAGTTGTCTTATAAATTCTAGAGTTACAAGAAACAGGGTGGTGATGGTGCACAACCTTAGTCCCTTCATTGGGGAAGAATACACCCTTAATCCCAACACACTAGAGACAGAAACAGGCAGATCTCAGAGCTCAAGGTCAGCCTGATACAAAACAAGCTCTAAACAGAGAAAAACTTTGATCCAGGGGTGGAGGAGCACATCTTTAATCCCATCAGTTGGGAACCACATGTCTTTGATCCCAAAACTTAGAATGCAGAGACAGGCACATAAGATTTGGAAGGATTTAAGTTTAAAAGCTACTTACAAATGGCAGGCTGCAATTCAAACAAATTGTCCTTTGAGATTTCAAAATATATACACTAGAGGTTTGTTTAGCTCCAAAATATTAAAATAATTTCTTCTTTAATCCGGATTGAAAGGTAATACTTTATATATTGTCAAAAAACCAAATTTGCTCCAGGAAAAATATTACCTGACCCCCCCCCCCAAAAAAAAAGGTAATTGTCCCAGAGTTAGGATTAGGGCAGGGCTCTGTTCTTATCTTTCCAGGAGATTTAAAGCATCCATTCAAGGAATCCAGGGACAACTGGACAACAGAAACCTCAGCAGAAAACAGATCAGACACCAAAGAAGACGAGTGGCCCAGATGATCCAGCCTTGCAGACTTCCTCAATAGCAGTTTCCTCAAAAGTCTACAACCACAACAACTCAAAATCGCTGAGATCGTTCAGCTACACAGACTGCTCCAGCCAGAACTTCAGTAAAGCTCTGAAGATCAGCTTCTGTCTATGAACTTCTTAGGACATCTAAATAGCTGAGCACAAAGGGACTGAACATCAAATGATTCTATTAACATTTTTAACCATTTTTCCATTCTTATTTGGGCCCCAAACAGGTGTACTACATCCCAAATCAGCAGGAAGTCATTTTAAGAGAACAACGTCCCATCCCCAGAAGGTGGGGAGGGTGTTTCCCCCCCCTTGGTTATTTGATAGATAATAGAAAATTTTGTTATTTAGGGGAAAAGACTACAAGCTGTTAAATGGTCTTGTTAAATGGGTTTTGGAGGTTAGACCCAGGGACTTTTCTCTTTTTCTTTTCTGTATCCTTCTTTCTCTCCTATGTAGGAGTGAACAGACTTGAGAAAAATGGGACATAGACATAGTATAGGAAAGATCAAGAAAAAAGGACAGATTATTGGATATGGCCTTATGCCTTTGTATACTGATACAAAATTAATATTATATTTGGCTAAATTGGTATTGATCATTGTATATTAATGCAAAAATTAAGATTGTATAGGGCTACATCGGTATTTATCTTTGTATATTGATACAAAATTAAGATTATATTTGGCCACAATGGTATTGACCCTTGTATATTGATGTAAAATTAAGATTGTATTGGGCTACGTCAGTATTGATCTTTGTATATTGATACAAAATTAAGATTATATTTGGCCACATTGGTATTGATCTTTGTATATTAATACAAAATTAAGGGGAACACTTCTTAAAGGTATTGTTCCTAGTAATGCTTAAAAATGAAATGTCAAGTTTTGGCCTCTTGCTACCAACCGTCATAAACTGTTTAGGATAATTAAGAAATGGAAACTAATAGTCATGCAAACGTGTCATTTTGTTAGTTACTATGACAGTCTATCACAGTTATTTTCTATGCTACTCAAAAATCAAGTTGCTAAGAGACAAGCAATATTTGCTTATCTAAATATAAGAGATAGATAGGGTATCTTCAAAAATCTGCAGAATATGGCATCCAAAAATGTTTTCTTAACTTAAGATTTTTTGATATCGAGACATGTCAGCTCCTGACAGCACCCCCTATTCTACTCCAAGTAGAAGATGAGCATCAAAGAATCTCCAGTGGGAGATGATTGAATTGGTGGTAAGCCTTTCTCTTGGCAAGAAAAATCCCTTGCTTCAACTGTAGACAGAATGCTGTCCAAAAAGGACAAAACTTGGAAGCAGGTAAGTCGACAGCCTAGCTCTGCCAAGACAGGGTAGGTAAGTCCTTCATAATTCCTGCTCTACAATCAATGTCTGTCAGAGAAATGGGGCCAAATGCCTGAAGATTGATGCTGCAATGTATGGAGAGAAAATGGGAACTGTCCAGGCAGCCACTAATATGTCATTTCTTAGTTTTGGAAGCTGCAGGCCCTGCACTTCCTATATAATCAGATATATTTATCCCTCTCAGGTCTCTGAGGTGGTTGAAGAATAGATAGCTAGAGTCTCATAGTTAAATTTTGAGTTGTTTAGGAATCAAGAGGGTGTTCTGGATCTAAGAAGATATTTTTAAAATTGTGAGGCAAGTTAGTATGAAAGCTGAGTTAGATATAGAACTGTAAACTCATGGAGATGGTTAGATAGGAGAATGTTAAAGTCAGGTGCCAAATACATATGGACTGGACATTGGGAATGTATGCTAAACCATATAACTCTTATAATTGTGGCCTATTTATTTCTGTTGTTTTGTATTGTATCTATAGTTATAAGAAAAAGAACCATTATTTGGACTGAAAGGGAGAGCTGTTGGGGGGAAAAATAAATACCTTAAACAAAAAAAAAAGAAGGGAAGAGGATGGGGGGTTGAGGGGGAGGAGGGTGGAAGGGTGGGACTGGAGGGGGGAGTAGGGAGGGGATTGTGATTGAGATGTAACTTGAAGAAATAAAAAATAAATTATTAAAAAAAAAGAATTGTGTTGGTATTTTGATAGGAATTACATAGAATCTGCATATTGCTTTTGGTAGGATGGTCATTTTTATGTTCATCCTACCTATCCATGAGCATGGGAGATTTTCCATTTTCTGCTGTCCTCTTCAATTTCTTTCTTCATGGACTTGAATTTCTTGTTGTACAGTTCTTTAACTTGCTTCATTAAAGTTATCCCTAAGAATTTTATATTGTTTGTGGCTATTGTGAAGGGTGTTGATTCCCTAATTTCTTTCCCAGCTCATTTATCTTCTGTGTAAAAGGATATTGATTTTTCAGAATGAATTTTGTAACCAGTCACCTTGTTGAAGGTATTTATCAGTTGTAGGAGTTCTCTGGTGGAATTTTTGGGGTCACTTATGTATACTATCATATCATCTGTGAATAGGGATACTTTGACTTCTTCCTTTGCAATTTATATTCTCTTGATCTCCTTTAGTTTTCTTATTGCTCTGGCTAGAACTGCAAGTACTATGTCAAAGAGACATGAAGAGAGTGGGCATCCTTGCCTTGTCCCTAATTTTAGGGAAAATGCTTTAACTTTATTTCCATTTAATTTGGTGTTGGCTACTGGTGTGCTGTAAATTGCCTTTATTATGTTTAGATCTTATATGCCAGATCTCTCCAAGGCTTTTAGCATGAAGGCATGTTGGATTTTGTCAAATGCTTTTTCAGCATCTAGTGAGATTATCATTTAGGTTTTTCTCTTTCAACTTCTTTATATGGTGGATTAAGTTGATGGATTTTTGTATGGTCAACCACCCCTGCATCTCTGGGATGAAGCCTACTTTATCATGGTGTATGATACTTTTTTGTGTGTATTTTTGTATTCGGTTTGCAGCTATTTTATTGAGCATTTTTGCATCTATGTTCATGAGGGAAAATTGGTCTGACATTCTTTCTTTGTTGGGTCTTTGTGTGGTTTATGCATCAGGGTAACTGTGGCCGCATAAAATGAATTTGGCAGTGTTCCTTCTGTTTCTGTTTTGTGGAAGAGTTTGAAGAGTATTGGTATTAGCTCTTCCTTGAAGGTCTGGTAGAATTCCATAAGGAAACTGTCTGGCTTTGGGGTTTTTTTTTTGGGGGGGGGGTTGAGAGAATTTTAATGATTGCTTCTATTTCCTTAGGGGTTATTGTACTGTTTAACTTGTTAACTTCTTTAATTTAACTTTGGTATGTGAAATATATCAAAAAATTGTCTGTTTCATTTAGGTTTAAAAATTTTGTGGAGTATAGGTTTTTGAAGTAAGACCTAAAGTTTCTTTTAATTTCTTCAGTGTCTGTTGTTTCTTCCTTTTCATTTCTGATTTTGTTGATTTCGGTGTTCTCCCTCTGCCTTTTAATTAGCTTGGCTAATGGTTTGTCTATTTGTTGATTTTTCTCAAAGAACCAGCTCTTGATTTCATCAATTCTTTGCATTGTTCTTTTTGTTTCTAAATTATTGATTTCTGCTGTGAGTTTGAATGAGTTTCTGCCATCTGCTCCTCTTGGGAGTATTTCTTTCTTTCTTTCCTTTTTTTTAGAGCTTACAGTTTTGCTGTTAAATTGCTTATATTAGCTGTTTCCATTTTCTTTTTGAAGACACTTAGTGTTATGAGATTTCCTTTTAGCACTGCTTTCATTGTGTTCCATAGGTTTGGTTATGTTTTGCCTTCATTTTCATTGAATTTGAGGAAGTCTTTGATTTCCTTCTTTATTTGTCCCCTGACCCAGGGGTCATTAAGTAGAGAGTTGTTCACTTTCTATGAATGTGTAGCTTTTTGTTGTTTCTGTTGTTGTTGAAGTCCAGCTTTAATCCATGGTGATCTGATAAAGTACAAGGGGTTATTTCAATTTTCTTGTATCTTTTGAGGCTTACTTTGTGACCTACTATGTGGTCAATTTTGGAGATGGATCCGCGAGGTGCTGAGAAGAAGGCATATTCTTTTGTGTTTGGGTGAAATGTTCTGTAGATATCTGCTTGGACCATTTGGTTCATGACCTCTGTTAGTTTCATTATTTCTCTGTTTGGTTTCTGTCTCGATGACCTGTCCATTGGTGTGAGTGGAGTGTTGAAGTCTCTTACTATTAGTGTTTGGGGATCAATGTGTGGTTTAAGATTTAGTATTGTTTCTTTTACAAATGTGGGTACCCTTGTATTTGGGGCATAGATATTTAGTTTTGAAATGTCATCTTGATAAATTTTTCCTTTGATGAGTATGTAGTGTCCTTCCCTATCTTTCTTGTTCAGTTTCAGTTGAAAGTTTATTTTACTTGATTTTAGGATGACCATTCCAGCTTGTTTCCTTGGACTGTTTGCTGGGAAAGCCTTTTACCAGCCCTTTACTCTGAGGTGAAGTCTATCTTTGCTGGTGAAATGTGTTTCTTGTATTTAAAAAAATGGTGGCTCTTCTTTATAGATCCATTCTGTAAGTCTGTATCATTTTATTGGGGAGCTGAATCCACTGATAGTGAGAGATATTAATGATCATAGATTATTATTTCCTGTTACTTTAATGTAGGTGGTTGTAGTGTGCTTGTGTGTTTCTTTTGTTTTAGTTGCAGTGGAGTTATTAGCTTCCTGTGTGTTTTAAGATGTTGTTATCTTTGGGTTGGAATTTTCCTTCTAGGATTTTCTGTAGAGCTGGATTTATGGATAGATATTGTTTGAATTTTGTTTTGTCACAGAATATCTCATTTCCTCCATCTATGGTGATTGAAAGTTTTGGTGGTTACAGTAGTTTGGGCTGGCACCTGTTTTCTCTCAGGGCTTATAGGACATCTACCTAGGTTCTTCTGATTTTTAAAGTTTCTGAGGTGAAGTCAGGTGTAATTGTGATGGGTCTGCCATTGTATGTTATTTAACCTTTTTCTCTTACAGCTTTTAATATTCTTTCTTTGTTCTGTACATTTGGAGTTTTAATTATTATGTGGGAAGAGGAGTTTCTTTTCTGATCTAATCTTTTTGTTGTTCTATATGCCTTTTGGACTTTTACTAGCATCTATTTCTTTAGGTTTGGGAAATTTTCTTCTATAACTTTGTTGAAAATGTTTCCTGCTCCTTGGAGTCTGGAGCATTTTCTTTTATCTATGTGCATAATAGGCTCTGTATTTTCATTTAGTCCTTGATTTCTTGGGTGTTATGGGTGAGGAAGTTTTTTAGATTTCTCATTTTCTTTGGCTGCTGTAATGATTTCTGCAAATGAGACTTCCACACTTGAGATTTAGTTTTCCATCTCTTGTATCTTATTGGTGATATTCATGTTTGTAGTTCCTGTTCTCTTTCCTTGATTTTCCACCTCCAGAATTGTCTCTGCTTATGTTTTCTTTATTGGTTCCATTTCCAATTTCAAGTCTTGAGCTGTTTTGTACATTTCTTTCTCCAATTTGATTACTTTTGCTTTTTCCAATTTGATTGTTTTTGCTTGTAATTCCTTAATGGCTGGTCCCTTTCTCCATCTAGTTTGACTGAGTTTTCTTGGACATCTTTAATGGACTTCTCCATTTCTTTTATCTGTATAATTGTGATTTTTAAAAATTATTTAAGGGTCTGTATTTCCTGTTCTCTTCCCTTGATTTTCCACCTCCAGGATTATCTGTGCTTGTGTTTTCCACTTCCTGAACAGAACACCAATAGCTCAGGCTCTAAGACCAACAATCAATAAATGGGACCTCATGAAACTGACAAGCTTCTGTAAAGCAAAGGACACTGTCATTGAAAAAAAAAAAACGGCAACCTACAGATTGGGAAAAGATCTTTACCAACCCCAGAGGGTTAATATCCATAATTTATAAAGAACTCAAGAAATTAAACACCAAGAAACAAAATACTCTGATGAAAAAATTGGAAACAGGGCTTAACTGAGAATTCACAAAGGAGGAATCTCTAATGGCAGTGAGACATTTGAAGACATGCTCAAGTTCTTTAATCATCAGAGAAATGCAACTCAAGATGCCTCTGAGATTCCATATCACACCTGTCAGAATGGCTAAGATCAAAGACTCAAATGACAGCACATGCTGGCACAGTTGTGAAGAAAGGAGAACATTCCTATATAGCTGGTGGGAGTGCAAAATTGTACAACTTCTTTGGAAATCAGTCTGACAATATCTTAGGAAACGTGGAATAGCTCTACCACAAGACCCAGCCATGCCACTTCTGGGTATCCACCCAAAAGATTCCTCACCAAACCACAAGGACATAGCCTCATCTATGTCCATAGCAGCCTTATTTGTAATAGCTAGAAACTGGAAATGACTCAGATGTCCCTCAGCTGATGAATGGATAAAAAAAATTGTGGTACATTTATACAATGGAATGCTACTCAGCTATCAGAAACAAGGAAATCATGAAGTCCACAGCCAAATTAATGGAGCTAGAAAAGCTCATCCTGAGTGAGCTAACGCAGACTCAGAAAGATGCACATGGCATCTACTCACTTATAATTGGATTTTAGCCATATAGTACAGGCTAACTATCCTACAGCCAACACACTGAAAAGATCAGGAACATAGACTTTGTTACCTATCAATGGAACAATTTTCCCTAGGGGTGCTACCATGTAGGCCCCCAGTGTAAGAGGAAGCTCATAGCCCTTATATGATTGTTGAACTGAGAGGGGCTGATATGTAGGGACACTCCACATTGGAGGAGTGGGATGGGTTGGAGAGAGAGAAGTGGGAAGGTGGAACCGAGAGGTGTGAAAAGAGGGCACTATGATGGATATGTAACGATCTAATAAATAAACATTACAATAAAAATCTTTAAGGGATTTATTTTCTTCTTTTAAGGCCTCTATCATTTTCATAAATATAGATTTATCATCATTTTCTTGTATTCCAGCTGTTTTGGATGAACAGAGCATGCTGTATTAGCATTGCTGAATTTTGTTGGAGTCATATTTCCCTGAGTTTTGACAGTTTTGTTGTTTTGCTGGCCTTTAGTCATCTGGTTGTCCTTAGTTGGATTCTTCCTGTTATCTTCTGAACTTAGTGTCAAGGAAGGAGCTTTGGTATGTAAGTTGTGTAATTGTGGGGACCTGTAGCTCTCCACAGTCTGAGTGGGGTCTTGTGTTGGGGGCTGGATCTCAGTGGGCCAACTGCTGTGTCCCAGTTGTGTACTCTGCTCAGGGATTGGGGTGTAATGTGTTATTCCCACATTCAGGTTCTGAGATCTATCTGGTCTTCCTAGTGAGGTTGATGGGAGTTGTCAAATCACAAATTGTAGGCTAGAGCTGCAGTTCCCCTGTAGCTCAGGCATGCGGTCTGTGGTAGTGACTCCTAGTTAATCCTTGGAGCAACCTGGGCCTCTCAGCCAGAGGCACTAAGAGCCCTCGCAGCCCTTGTCATTCAGACAGTGCTCAATGGCCAAGAAGTGGTTTACTAATCCAGGGCCAGACTTCTTGATGTTGTAGACTGGGTACCCAGTCTTGAGCCATGACACACAGGCAGGGAGATCTGGTATGGAGACCACAACCCTTCCATAGCACCTGGACTCAAGCAAGTTCAGTCTCCCTTTAGCTCTACCAACACCGAGTCAACTCAATCTCACTGTTCCTGTGGCTGAACTGGTCCTCCTTTGGGTGCTGGAACAACTGTGTAGAAGTTAGGGACTTGGGAAACTGTGGAGGAACTCTATCTGGAGATCAAAGCCACCTGCTAGGAACCTGAATTGAACAGACCTGCAGGTTCTTCCACTGCAGCAGGAAGTGCCCCTGCTTCTGAGTCTGGCAACTATGTTCCTCCAAGTGTCAGTATGTCCAGTACAGGAACCTTTATTGTCCCTTACTTTTCTGGACAAGCCCAGAAATGCTTGTACCTCACAGGCTGTGGCTCCATAGAAGTATATCTTTACAGTGGTCCAGCTGGTCCTCTAGTAGCTCAGAATGTGTCCAAGTCAGTCGTTGCCATCTTGGTTACCCCCAATAAGATGATTTTTTTTTTTTACAACTAGATGTTGAGGTTCTGTCTGGAGCTGATAAAGCCAAGAAGCTGCTAATTCAGACTCAGGTTTCCTCAAGGACTATGTCCACAAAAAAACTCTGACTAAAAGACAGGCAGAGACCTACCCTGAAATTATGATGTGTTTTGAGGACCACACAGTCTTACTGTTAGGTAGGAAATAGGGAAATTAAAATAGTGACTAACATGTCTACGGCCATACCACCCTGAACGCGCCATCTGTTGGACTGAAAGGGGAAACTTCTGGGGGGAAGAGGGTGGAAGGGCGGGATAGGAAGGGGGAATAGGGAGGGGTTTGTTACTGAGATATAACTTGAAGAAAAAAAATAAAGTATTTTTAAAAAATAGTGACTAATAGGAGTCTCTGAGTAAATGAGAAGTCTTAGAATATGTTTTTCTTATAGGCTCTAGTAATTTCCTCATTGCTCAATTTAGGGACACTTCCTGATGGTCAAGGCATTAATATAATACATCAGTGCCCATAATACTAGAAAATGTTTATTTGAAATGTGGAGGGTTTAAAAAATCATGGATGAGCCGGGTGGTGGTGGCGCACGCCTTTAATTCCAGCACTTGGGAGGCAGAGGCAGGCGGATCTCTGTGAGTTCGAGGCCAGCCTGGTCTACAAAGTGAGGCCAGGACAGCCAGAGCTGTTAAACAGAGAAACCCTGTCTCGAAAAACCAAAAAAAAAAAAAAAAATCATGGATGAATGACAAAATTTTCCTCCTCATTACTGAGAACATCACTCCCTGATCTCTCTTCTCGGGTGGACTTCCCTTGGCCTCCCTTGTCCAGGGTATTGGTCCTTTTGATGGCTATTCTTGGTTGTCAGCTTAATTACATCTAAAATTAACTAAAACCTAAAAAGCTGGGTATACCTGTCCTCACAGGTATTTTTCTTGACTGGATCTTTTGATGTGAGAAGAATCAACTTAAATCTAGGCCACACCTTTTGGTGGCAGGCTACATAAAGGACAGAAAAGAAGGAAGGATTTGCTTTTTGTCTTCTTTCCCTTACTCTGTTTTTCAATATTTATTTATTCAAGTTACATCTAGATCAGAGCCCCCTCCCTGTACCTCTTCCAACCCCACCCTTTTACCCTTTCTCCTTCTCCTTGGGTGAGGGAGTCCTACACCTATTGCCCTCACTCTTGATTCACTCGCAGTAGAACCTTCTTCTTTGGGATTCTGACATATACTAAAGATAAGCTGAGACATCCAGCCTTGTGGACTGAACAACTACTGGATTCTTGGACTTTCCATTGAGAGACAGCCTTTGCTGTTCTAGCTGGACCACAGTCTGTAAGTCACTCTAAACACACACACACACACACACACACACACACACACACACACACACATACACACTCATTCATTCATTCATTCACTCACCAGTCCTGTCATGGGGCTATTTCCTCATTGCAGTACATGATCATAGCCAACATGAGGCAGAGTTGTAATGGTAGCCTGTAGTATAGATTTTGACAGCAAGAAATAGCACAGAAAAAAACAGAGCACTGTAGCCACAGCCATATCTATGAGAGTAGTAACACAATTGATAATTTTATCTTCTGCAAATATAGGGACATTTACTTCCTTCTACCTCAGCTACAGAAATCTAGCTATGGTGGTCTAGGGGTTCTAGTGTGTATATATGGTGTAAGGTTGACAACAAACAGCAATCTCCACTTTTGTGTCTACCCATAGTCACCTGGAGTTCAGGTAGTACTGCTGTTCTTAGAGTTTCTCATGTTGAAAGAACAACTTCCCATGATGACCTGCACAAGAGTCACTCATACTTCTGTAAAGGATCCCAATAAATTCACTTATTTATCAACCTGAACTTGACAGAATCTTTTGGAGTTTACTGGTGTCCTTTCTACCTGCAGTACATAGATATTTCCAGGAGTCTCCTCAGGAAAAGTCATGGAGCAATCCCTTATCATAACTTTTGTTAAAGTTTAATATTTTAAGTCTTTCTATCCCATTACCTCATGTCCTCAGAGTTGCCATTGTTTTATTAGCAATCCATCAAGGTCCAAGTCTTTTCCTGTATCCTTCTGAGACTCCACCCAGCACTCTCACCCAATTGCATTGGTCTTTGTAGTGGTGGTTTGAATTAAAATGGCTCCCATAGACTCATAAGGAGTGGCACTATTAAGAGGTGTGGTCTTGTTGAAGAAAGTGTGTCACTAGGGGCTGCGCTTTGATGTCTCAAATGTTCAAGCCAGGTCTAGTGTGGTATTCACTTCCTAATGTCCATCTGGATGTAGATCTCTCAGTTCCTTCTCAAGCACCATATCTCCCTGCCTGCTGCCATGCCATGCTTCCCACTATGACAATAACGGACTAAACCTCTGAAACTGTAGTGTTTTTCTTTATAAGAGTTGCTGTGGTCATAGTGTCTCTTTATAAGAATAGGAACCTTAAGACAGTCTTCTTTCCCTGACTCTTTACAAGAGATTTTAGTGTTATTTAGACAGTTATGACAATGAAGACAACTCATGTGCTTGGACCCTTCTGGAACAAGTTCATTCCCTTGTTGTATCATATGACACTGTTGGCAGTGCCATGCTGATTGGACTCAATAGTCACCAGAAACATGAGTCCTTTATAAAGTATTCCACTTCATTGTTTTGTTACAGAAACAGGAAACAGACATATATTAATACAACACTTGTATTGGTAACTAATCCCATATCCCCTAGCTTCAAATACAACTGTCAATGCAAAAATTAAAAAGAAATAAAACCTAGCTTATTCTGGAGTCAACATATGAGGGACCATGGAATGGGAACATAAGCTTAGATATCCCTCAAATCCAATGTTCCAACATGATAGCATTTTCATTGTGTTTTTATGATAGCAAAACAAAGGAAGTTATAAACCAAGAAGGTTTCAAAATACCTTGATGAAAATATCTATCAGAGAGACTAATTACCTCAATCTCTACTATAGGTCTCCAATGCTATCTGATAGAATTTTTAGCTCTTCCATTAGTAAAGAAGAGGATTTTGTTTAGCTAATAAATTCCAATGGTTTTTAATCTGTTTAATCAAGATGATAGGTTTGACAAGAGGCAGGCAAGGAATGACTCTTCAAGGGGCTAAAGGTAGTTGAATAAAAATTAATCAGCAACATTCCAAGCTCTCCACTGTTGTTAAAAATTGTCATGTCTATTGCTTTTGGCAGGGTGGCCATTTTTATTATGTTGATCCTACCTAACCATGATCTTTCTATCTCCTGAAGTCCTCTTCTATTTCTTTCTTCAAGGACTTGAAGTTCTTGTCATACAGGTCTTTCACTTGCTTGGTTAGAGTTACCCCCATTTATTTTTTATTGTTTGTGGCTATTGTGAAGGGTGTTGTTTCCCTAATTTCTTTCTTAGCCCATTTATCTTTTGTATAAAGAAGGGCTTCTGATTTTTTTGAATTAATTTTTTATCCAGCCACCTTACTGAAAGGTGTTTATCAGCTGTAAGAGTTCTCTGGTAGAGTTTTGGGGGTCACTGATGTATACTCTCATATCATTTTCAAATAGGGATAATTTGACTTCTTCCTTTTCAATTTGCAATTCCTATCAAAATACCACCACAATTCTTTATACACATAGAAAAAACAATTCTCAACTTCATATGGAATAACAAAAAACCTGAATAGCTAAATCAAACCTGTACAATAAAAAAAGACATCTGGAGGTATCACATCCCAGATTTAAAGCAATAATACAGAGTAGTAGTAATAAAAACAGCATGGGACTGGTATAGAAACAGACCAGTGAATCAATGGAATCGAATTGAAGATCCAGAAATGAACCCACACACCTATGGTCACTTAATTTTTTACAAAGAAGTCAAAACCATACAATGGAAAAAGGAAAGCATCTTCAACAAATGGTGCTGGTCTAACTGGATGTCGACATGTAAAAGAAGGAAATTAAAACCCTACTTATCACCTTGCACAAAACTTAAGTCCAAGTGGGTCAAAGACCTTAACATAAGGCCTGACATAATAAATCTATTAGAAGAGAAAGTGGGGAAAAGCCTTGAACTCATTGGCACAGGTGACAACTTCCTGAACAGAACACCAACAGCTCAGGCTCTAAGACCAACAATCAATAAATGTTTGATTAATGAAACTGAAAACTTCTGTAAGGCAAAAGACAGTGTCATTCGAACAAAATGGCAACTTACAGATTGGGAAAAAATCTTTACCAACCCCACATCTGACAGAGGGCTAATATCCAAAATTTACAGAGAACTCAAGAAACTAAATGCCAACAAACCAAATAATCCAATCAAAAAATGGGGAACAGAGCTAAACAGAGAATTCACTAAAGAGGAATCCCTAATGGCTGAGAGACACTTGAAGAAATGCTCAGTGTCCTTAATCATCAGAGAATTGCAATTCAAGATGACTCTGAGATTCTATCTCACATCTGTCAGAATGGCTAAGATCAAAAGCTCAAATGACAGCACATGCTGGCGAGGTTGTGGAGAAAGAGGAACAGTCCTCCATTGCTGGTGGGAGTACAAGCTTGTTCAACCACTATGGAAATTGGTCTGGCAATATCTTAGAAAACTTGGAATAGCTCTACCTCAAGACCCAGCCATACCACTTCTGAGTATACATCCAAATGACTCCTCACCAAACCACAAGGATGTTTCCTCATCTATGTTCATAGTAGTCTTATATGTAATAGCTAGAAACTGGAAACAACCCAGATGTCCCTCAACCGAGAAATGTATAAAAAAATAAATAAACAAAATTAAAAAATGTGGTACATCTACACAATGGAATACTACTCAGCCATCAGAAACAACGAAATCCTGCAATTTGCAGCCAAATGGATGGAACTAGAGAAGCTCATCCTAAATGAGCTCACACAGACTCAGAAGGATGCACATGGCATCTATTCACTTATAGCCAATGGACCAAAGGGAACATGTACATAGACTTTGTTACCTGTCAATGAGACACTTTGCCCTAGTGGTGCTGCCTTGTAGGCCCCCAGTGTATGAGGAGGGTCTTGGCCCTCGTATGACTGCTGAATTGGGGCAGGGCACTGATATGTAGGGAGACTCCACTCCAGAGGAGTGGGATGGAAAAGATAGGGGGTAGAGGGTGGAAGGGGGGTCTGGGAAGGGTGGAAATAGGGCACTGTGATGAAGATGTAACCTAAAGTAATAAATAAACATTAAAAAATCATCATGTCTGCCTTTGTAGACACAACACTTTTCAGGAATTCTGTTCAAACAACATTTTTTATTTGGGTTTGTTATTCTGGGTTGGGAATCTCACAATGTTTTCCACTATTCTTCCAACCTAGCTGGCTGTCAGTGTTGTTTTGCCAAAAGGTGCTGTAATAAAGAAGTCGGCAGACTGAGGTAAGTACTTCTGCTCCCTCTTTTCCTAACTACTTCTTCCCAGGATGAGTCACTACCCTGTGCTGCTGTCTATGGCAGCAGCTTCATATACTGGAGACAGCACTTGCGTGTCTGCTCAAAGACCCAAAGCCTGTCCTCAAGTGTTTAACTCTCTGTTCCATGAGTCAGAGGTGCCTCCCTCACATGTCCACATGCGTATAGTCCAAGCCTCTCCACATTTTCCTTCTCTTTAGCTTTTTTTTTTATAAATAGGCCACAATTATGAGAGTTATATGGCTTAGCATACATTCCCAATGTCCAGTCCATATGTATTTGGCACCTGACTTTAACATTCTACTATCTAACCATCTCCATGAGTTTAAAGTTCTATATCTAACTGAGCTTTCATACTAACTTGCCTCACAATTTTAAAAACATCTTCTTAGATCCAGAACACCCTCTTGATTCCTAAACAACTCAAAATTTAACTATGAGACTCAAGCTATCTATTCTTCAACCACCTCAGAGACCTTAGAGGGATAAATATATCTGATTTTATAGAAAGTACAGGGCCTGTAGCTTCCACAACTAAGAAATGACACACCAGTGCCTGCCTGGACTATTCCCATTTTCTCTCTATACATTACAGCATCAATCTTCAGCCGTTTGGCCCCATTTCTCTGACAGACATTGATTGTAAAGCAGGAATTATAAAGGACTTACCTACCCTGTCTTGGCAGAGCTAGGCTGTCGACTTACCTGCTTCCAAGTTTTGTCCTTTTTGGACAGCATTCTGTCTACAGTTGAAGCAAGGGGTTTTTCTTGCCAAGAGATAGGCTTGCCACTAATTCAACCATCTCCCACTGGAGATTCTTTGATGCTCATCTTCTACTTGGAGTAGAATAGGGGGTGCTGTCAGGAGCTGACATGTCTCGATATCAAAAAATCTTAAGTTAAGAAAACATCTTTGAATGCCATATTCTGCAAATCTCTTGAGATTTTTGAAGACACCCTATCTATCTCTTATATTTAAATAAACAAATGTTGCTTGTCTCTTAGCAACTTGATTTCTGATTAGCTTAGAAAATAACTGTGTTACTCTTTGACAATGTCATACATGCATCCTGTACGGTTGTATTACCCCTATTACCCTCCCACATGTCCTATTACTCTTTGCTTTTTCCAAAGTTCCCCTCTTATTTTTACACCTTTAGTGTTTGTCTCTGCCAGTCCTGGGAGGCAGAGCATAGATAAGCGCTGCATTGACTAAGTCTCATGTGATTTTAATCTTCCCGGCTAGCTACTGAATTCTTTAGAATAATCTACTTAGTTTCTTGTTATTAAGATTGTCGTCTGCTACACTGCATACCTTCCATTAAAGAGGGTGATAATAATCAGTTTTTGTGAGTATGTCCTAGCTAAAGCACACATTTTCAGAGAGGATCTAAGCTAATTTTCCTGATAGCCCACAAAGATATATATAATCCCCATTTCTCAGATGACTATCACATAGTACAATTTGTTCTTTGCTCAGAAACTCATAGCTAGATCCGAAGAGTCAGACACGAACCTGTTTGGCATGTTCCCCAGACTCGGCCCCTGAGCACCGTGATGGGCTCTGATATGAGCTCCTGGAAGTCCTTCCTTTCCTTGGATGTGGTGGTTTCTTCTCCCCCAGAACATTCAGGAATCAGTTCCTAGTTAGTCATGCTGCCTGCTTTACAGAGCATTCTGAAATCCCAAGATTATTTTAGCTCTAGTAATTTTGTTGACACAGCAAGCACTCCTTTGCTGTATTCATGGTTGCAATGGCTTACATGTGTGACTTCTCATTTGTATTTTCAATATTAGTTGATTTTTGTGTTCTAGTTTGGCTTCAGTTACAGAACACCTTTCCAAGCACTACTGTTGAAAATGTTGTGTTTTCTGTCACTTTGGTGTCCTCACAGTTGTGATTTGGTCACAGACTTGTTGGTTTACCTCCCATTTGTTTTGTGTAATGATCTCTAAGCCATTGTCACCTTCTCATTGGTTTTGGTTTGCATTTGTAGTGAGTTTTAAATCATGGGATAAATATTCACTTATTTTGTTCTTTCTCTTGAAGATTGGTTTGAATATTTTGTATGAGTTACGACAACCTAGAATTAGCTTGTTGAATTGCACAAGAGGCACCAGGTCTCCAATGGAGACTACAGTAAGTCCACAGATGAGTTTGAGAGGTTCATGATCATATCACTGTATTATGACTATAAAATGTGCAAAGATTTTCCAATGTCATGTGTTGCCTTTAATGTCTTTGAAATTAATTTGTTTCATAATCCCCCAAAGACACAATTCAGAGGGCCATAATCCTTCATACAGAAATTACAAAACCATGAGTGAACAAGTTAAAGGATAAACAGGCTTATTTTGGCTTACAGTTCTAGAAGGGTAAAGTGATACAGGGATATTTGAGTGAGGGTGGTTGTCTGAAGGTAGCATTGTGAAGGTCCCAGACAGAAAACAGCCTATCCAAGGAAGGATAATGCTAATCAGGAAAGAAAGGGAATCTGGAGGGGAAAGGATGCACAGGAAATGAAGGAGTCTGATCCAGACACCCCTGGTGAATTCCCACCTTGGGGCCCCTCACATCCCCTTGATGAGAGCTGTTTGTCTATTCTAGTAAAGTATATCGGTTTTATACTTTTCCTCTCTGTGACTGCTGTTTCTATGTTCTCTGTCAATCTGTAACTTGCTCTCATAGTCAACTGCCCTCAGATCTGTAACTGTCACTTTCTGTTTGGGACCCTCACAGTAGCACCAACTTTTCTATTTTCCTGTCTCTGCTCAGGTCTGTGTTACACACATTATTGTTTTATTTCTACCATTGCTAAAGTATCAGGGCCACTAGAATTATAGTATCCCTCTACAGATCTTTGTGAGGGCCCTGGCTAGGACATTACACTTCCACTGCTCTTGAGAGAACTCTGAGCTTTAATTGTTACCTGCTTTGATGAAAGAGCCATTTATTTCCCTTGTGAAGAAATGAGGACTCTTTACCTTATGAATGGCTTTTCCCTCAATGCAGGTAAATTCTCAGCCAATGCTCTGAAGATGCATTAGACAAAATGGTTGGTTTCTGTCTAGTGATTCTCTGCTGTAAGATTTAAGGGAGTCTGACTCTTCTGCTAGCCTGTTCTGGCATTCTCAGGGGTTTGTGTGTGGGATTTGTTAGGATTCTAGTCTTCTTCCAAAGGTGGAGTGGGCTTGGGGTGAGTAGAAACTGAGTTCAGATGGAAACCCCCTACTTCTAACTACATTAGCTTACTGCTCAGTACATCGAAATGTTGGTGGGGTCCAGAGACAACTTACATCTGTCTCCTCAAGGAAAAATGCTTCTATGAAAGGGAAGGGATAATGAAAGCCACAGTTTGGTTTCAGGTGCAACACAATTCTTCCTATATGATAAAATTTCTGTAAATTTTTTTAATACATTTGTCTTCTGCTTGCCCTCAGCACCATCTTTAAAGCCTTGGATTGTGTGTTACACACAGACACACACACGCACACATGCACGCACACGCACACACACAAGCACATATATTCACACACAAGCACACATATTCACATACATGCATGCAGGTCAGCTATACCAGGAGCTGGTGGGAGAGCTCAGCTTCCTGCTGTGTTGAAATCTGACATCTAAAATCTGCTTCTGGGACAGCTCAAGTGATGTGTGACTCAGAACTGCTGCCTGTCCACCGCCTGTGGGGATGCAACACATGCACAGATGTGTGTGCAGGAGGGGGTGCCTCAAGGGTATTTACTGTCAGTGCACATGACAAGGTGGAAAGTCCTCTGGGCTGCAGGCTGCTTCCTACCACAGAAAGGGATTTTCCCAGTGGCTTCCCACCTTAGAACTCTTGACAGCCCAGGAGCTCAGCAACTCTGCTCTGATACTGCTTATGGGTGACCTTCATTTTGGCAGACCCTCAAAATGACATTGATGTTTACATCAGAAGGGAAAATGGTGAGATAGCTTGTTAACATGGAAATGCGATTAACAGCAAAGGAAAGGGACTCCTAGAGTTTCAGCATACCTAGGGCTCAGAAGACATGGTAGTGTTCAATCCTATGATCCATTGTTTACCAGATGCACATGTGTTCTTTAGGAAAGATCAAAAGTGTGTGTGTGGTGTGTATGCTCATAGTCTTTCTTTTGAAAACTGGTATTAAAAAATTTTAAAGACATAACCTAAAACTACTGTGTTGTTTGAAACACATCCAGAGAGGGCATTTATCTCTACTTCAAACCAAGTCCTTCCTCTTTTTTAATCCTCCTTAACAGCCTTAGTTAAAATTAAAACATACTTTTAAATTTTCCTTTAGAGTGACTGCTTAGCACTCTAATTTTATTCTTTAACCAATAACGGAGATGGTAGCAACAGCACATAACTTACTCTGAGAAGGCAAAACCTCCATTAAATATCTGAACTGGTGAGGGTTCAATCACACTCTGCTATATATAGCAGGCTTTCTCTGTGCATTATCCAAAATTGAAGTTGCACACACTTTGACTTTTTCTGACATAATTTATAGAAATGCAGCCTTTTATGACTCCTGTGCTTTATTCTTTATTTCTTATTGATTATAAGTCAACTGGGTTTGCCTTAGGACATCCAGTTAGTGGTGATTCACCGTAAAGCCATTGCAACTATATTTAGCTAATGTAAAGAACATATAATAGATGACTCTCCCCCAATGACTAGGGAAGCAACAGCTTTAGCTAATTCTGCTTGCGTACAATATATCATGGCCTGATAATAAAAGCCATTAACTAATGTCCACTTGGCTGTGGTTTCTTTAGAGGAGAATATATCCATGAGAACCTGGAACTCTGTGCAGGTCATGTACCAGAGACTAAAGCTGCTTAAAGCAAAACTCTTTCCACAGAAACAAAGCGAAGTTGGCCAAATCTGCTACCAACAGCAGCACTAGTGTGTTGTGAGCTGCCAGTTAAATTCAAGGGTGGTGCGTAGAGTTGTATCCATTCAGGTCTGAAGCATTGGAGCAACCTAAATACTCAAGATTAACACTGCTTAGAGAATATAGAGACAAGAAATGATTTAGAGAGAAAAAATGGATATCGAGTGTTCCATTATATAATAACAGCAGGGATGATGGTAGAGATTTTTTTTTTTTTTTGGATAAGACATTACCTAGTTCAGACTGGCCTGATTCACTATGTAGCCCAGGCTGTCCTTGAAATTCTGACTACCCTACTTCTATTTCCCGAATTTTATATAGAAGAGAGAAAGAGAGAGAACAATAGTAAGCAAGAGAGAGAGAAAGAGAGAGAGAGAAAAAGAGAGAAGAGAGAGAGAGAGAAAGAGAGAAGAGAGAGATTACGAACATGTGAATTATTGTCAGTAACAACCAACAATATTATCAGGAAAATATGCAAATAAACAATAACTTGCTTAAGTATGTAGAGCAAACTATTAAAGATAATCAGGTATTCAATTGTATAAAAGACATGTTAAGATTAACATATGTACCTACCTATACATGATCAGAGATTGAACTTATAAAATGATCTGTGAAATAGGAATAAGCATTAGCTAGATGTTTCTACTCACACACCATCTCCATTGCCGACTTTATACACATTGTGGAGTAAAATGGAAATGAGAAAATGTTAACAGATTAAATAGTAAAACAAGTCTGAGATATCTAGAATAAATCTAGTGATAAACATATAAGCAAAGAGATGGAGAAATAAATAAATACAAATGACAGTGCAAGCATTATGTGTCAGAGTTATAAACCAAAAGCAGTTTTATATCTCTAAACATATGCATCAGGACACAAATGTGTTAAAACTTCAAAATAAACTCAGGTGTCATAGTTCACACAGGCAATCCCAAGTCTATGGAGGCTGAACTAGGAGGATAGCCAAGGGTTAGAGGCCATCCTGGGCCACAGAGCAAGTTCCAAGACACCCTGGCTACAGAAGTGAGATCCTCTCTCCAAAAAGAATATTAAGATTAACAAATGACTTTTAACTCCATCTCCATCAAACATTTAGTTAATGAAAACATTTTATTTAGCAATAAATGCTAAAATTCTATTAAGGAAAATTAATGAACTCCTGAATTGCTGAAGTCGTGGCTTCTAATGTCAAAGATATTATTTTTCTAAGTCATTGCATACATTTAACAAAAATGTTGGTCAACATGCTCTTGGTAATTGCTGGGAGCTGATAGTGAAGAGGGACTTAGCATTACAGAGCCTGAGGCTGGTTTCCACAGTGTAGTCTATCTATTCACCCACAGTCAGAATAAAGTAATAAATGCATGGGAATGCTCAACTCATCTTCTTCATTCTTGCACAATTCAGGAGTCATGCAAACCACACAGTTGTACATTTGTAAAACACGTAGCTATATGTCTAAAACCAATAAATAATGGGCCAGAATAGACAGAACCAAAATAAATCCGCACCCTAAATGATAGTGCCAAAACATAAACAAACAAACAAACAACCCCCCCCCCCAAAAAAAAAACCCAAAACCACCAACACATAGCAGAGGCTGGGCATCCTCATTAGAAATGCTAGGGACTGGGCCTTGAGAGATGGTTCAGTAGCTAAGAGCATTTGCTCTTACAGAGGACCTCTAAATCCACATGGTAGCTCACAACTGCCTGTAACTCTGGTTCCAGGAGATCTGACTCCTTCTTCTGGCCTCTGAAGGGCACACACCAGGCACACATATGATGTACATATATACAAGTAGGCAAAACACCCACATACACAAAACAAAAATAAGTAATTCCTTAATACAAAAACAGAAATTCTGGGGACCATAGCATTTCAGATTCCAAATGCATTTGTATTTGGGCTCATTTGCATATGGATAAGACAATGTCCTGAGGATGAGTCCTATGTCAAGTAGCTCAGTAGCTTTCTGTTGCTAAAACAGATGGCTACAGTAATGGAAGGAGTGTGCTGTGACTCGAGTTCAGAGGGAGGTTTTGGTGGGCCTCATCATCATGGGTGCTGTCAGGAGGCAGTGCATCAGGAAGTGCATCAGGGTGAGAGTTAATGGAAGAGGGAAACTGCCCACAACATGGTCCTAAAATAATAGAGAGAAAAGGGAAAGGGCTGAGGTTCCCCTACCCAGTAGCACAAAGACCTCCCATTAGCCACCATCTATGAGATATTTCATTATCTCCCAAGAGTACGTCCTGGAAAGCAAGACTCCAGTGCATAGGCCTTTGGGTGCCTTTAAGGTCCAAACTACAGCAAGACACAAGTGTAAATATGAAATTCATTTTTGTTTTTTTTACGCTTCTAGTACAAACATCTTGAAGGTACATTTATATCATTTCAATCTACCTGAGTTTTGACCGTGACTTATACATGGGGCTAAGTGTGTAATTTTTATATGTCACTCAAAATCTTGACCTTGGATATTCAGGCAATCAATCTACAATAACAACAAGAAGAAGAATAACAAAAACTACTTTGTAAGAAGAAAAGCTAGATCTGAGAAGGGTTGAGAATCCCTCATTATGGGTGTTACCTCTGAATACATGATAGGCAGTGGCTCCTAACTTACCATCTGAACTGAGGAAAAAAAGAATTGAAGATGTTAAGGATGATGGCTAAATGTGAAAACACATATACACACATACACACACACACACACACACACACACACACACACACACACACACACA
>CAJQZJ010011617.1:5785053-5797468 GCA_907164525.1 Lophiomys imhausi
TATAGACCTTTAAACTCATGGAGTTGGGTAGATAGTAGAATGTTAAAATCAGGGGCCAAATAGGTATAAACTGAACATTGGGAAGGTATACTGGGCCAATTTAATCTCATAAATGTGGCATATTTATATCTATTGTTTTGTATAATACTTACTGTTATAAGAGAAGGAACCAGCTGTTGGACTGAAAGGGGAAACCTCTGGAGGGAAGAAGGTGGAAGGGTGGGTTAGGAAGGGGGAATAGGGAGGGGTTTGTTACTGAGATGTAACTTGAAGAAAAAAAAATAAAGTATTTAAAAAAAAAGATATAAGTATATATTCATTCATTGTATTACCAAATTAAAAAAAAATCTAGCAAGCATCCTTTAGAGACACACACTGTAAAGCTCTGGAGAAAATGGTAATAAATGAACATTTTATTCTGTTCATAAGCTTGGTGTAAAGAGAGCATATTCCCTTTATTTTTTGAGAGAGGATCAGTGTACAATATTTTCCTGCATGGATTCTCGCAGTGTCGGCTGACTAATTTTTAACACAACTGTTCTTTAGAATAATGCAAATTTTTCTATTATTTATTTATTTTTGTTAATTATTATTATTTACAATTTTTAGGAAAAGGTCTGTTGAGGGCTCACCCCCTTTTAAACTGTTGAAAACATATCAGGCTTCATAGAATTCGGCAGCTATAAGCCTTAGGACAGAATGAAGCTGCTTTAGCCCTTCTGTCCACTCTGACAAGCAAGTCCACGCTTAGACCGAGAGTTGTAACACCTTCTCTTTGCTGGTCATTCCCTGGATGGACGGCATTGTTTCCCTGCACCACTGGCCATAATGGTAAGGTTTCTTGCTAGTTTTTTTAAAGCACACCAGAGAGTTAGCAAGGTCAGGTACGAGAGGAGGGCCTCTGATCTCAAAAACGTATGGATTGAGGAAGGTTAGAACCTTTTCCCTATAAGATTCTCTCTTTTTTCTCCAAACTTCACAGGTTTTTATAGCACCTCTTTATTGTAGGGAACATGCAGAGGTCAGAGAACAACTTGTAGAAGCCCATTTTCTCTTTCTACCACATGAGCAGAGGGAAGCCATCTCACAGTCACTCCCCTGAAAGACTCTTTAGTCTGCATATTATCTCATATGTTAACAAACCATTCCTTTAGCTGGAGTTGTGAGAAGAAGAGAAGGAGGGAACCAAGGAAGAGATTAGGGGCAGCTAGAGTCTGTTCAAATCGCATCCCATCCATCTTGGAGGCCAGGTAATGGTGCTGTTCTCTAGAGCAAGCAACTGAACAATGATGAGGACTAAAGTGTCCTGTGATTTTTATTCATATCTAGAGCTATGTCCATCTACCTGGCAGTGCATATCAATATCAGAGCTCAAGATTAAGAGCTAAACACCGGTGAGGATGCTGATAGAAGCAGCAGGGATGAACCCTTTCAGTGCTGGAGCTGTGTGAGGATAACCAGGCAACTTGTGTTTTAACACTATCCCACATCCAGGTCAAGAACCACCTGGGAGCCTTGTTTGAAAGCTGTCTCAAGATTTTCTGATCCTGTCATTTTTATATGAGTCCAAGATTGTATCTTTACCATGGATTTCTGGAAGGTGTTGATACTGAGAGTCCAGGGACCACACATGAAGAGCCAACAGTTGAGGCACATGAGGTGGAGAGGGTCTGCTCTGTATCCAAAAACTCTCACATTCAGTAGAAATTGACCATAACAGCAACAACAGCAAAAAGCCTCCATGGAATGTTTTATCATCTATACTTTACACCTGTCACGTTCCTTTGTCATGTTCATTTGGGGAATTTACATGTTGGTTCATGTTCTTGACTGAAGGAGGGAAATGTTAAATGACACAGGAACTGAGACAAAGAAATGCTTCACAAATGACTGTAGTTGGGACATAAACTCTGAATACTCTTTGCCTAAGATCCCTTTAAGTCCTCAGACATTGCTTTTAACTGGGGCTTTGACCATAGGTCACTGTCTCTCAGGTCGTGTTCTACTCTGCAGGCTTTGCTCTTAAGAATATGAAAACTCACAATAGTTTTACCACAACACTTTGTTGGCAGTGAACAAAAGGAGTGAAAGAAAAGCAGACAGGGACCATGACTGAAAACGTCAACCATCAAAATGTAGAGAACAAAAGTTCCTTATGGAACACAGTCCCAACTGCTGCATCTACCACACAATCCCTGCACCTGAGATTCGGGGGTCATTGCAGAAGACGTGGATGAAAAGATTTTAAGAGCCAGAGGAACAGGAAGTTTTCTGTGACATCGTATCTTCTAGAAAAGAAGAAGAAAAAGGAGTAGTAGTAGTAGTAGTAGTAGTAGTAGGAGGAGGAGGAGGAGGAGAAGGAGGAGGAGATGGTGAAGAAAAAGAAAGCATCATTTCAAGTGTCCCCATGCATTTGTTCCGTACATTCCCTGACATTGTTCATGAGGGTCTTCCATGATGCGACAGATTGATTTCTCTAGGAAATCAAAACTTACTCTTGAAGACTTCTTAGCTCTTATATTTGTTTTTCAGCAAACTTGTCAATGACATTCAAAATGATTTTTCTTCTTTTATTATAAGGACTTTTTTCCCTCTGTAAAATAATCCCAGTAACAAATTGACTCCTAATTATAATTGAGTGATGTAGTTTAAAGCTAACATGTGTTTGATTCACTAGGAGTTTGGGAGACTCAAAGGATGGAGGGAAACTAGGAGTTGTAGATAGATGGCGGTTTATCAGTCTTTTTCAGCTCTATCATCTCATAAGTGGAAGTTCATTAGCGTGGTTCCATTACAGAGGGAATGACCTAGCCAGTTTCATGCCAAAGATGATGGCTCAGACATTCCAGCCACTCCATCTGCCTCTCATCTCCTTGTATGTGACATTCTAGAGTTAAAGCTACAAAAAATAAATATCCAAGGGACTCTGTCCTATTTATCATTTTGGTTCAGAAAAATTACTATCCCTGTATCTAAATATATTCTTTATTTCAAAGATGTCTTTATTAGTGAGCTATTAAGTGCAAGATAAGGACTCAACCACAGTGACAACTACACAGTGGTTCTGGGGAATAATGAACCTTGGCTTAGGGATTTCCTTGGTATGAAGCTTGCCAGTTCTCCCCCTTTATCTATGTATCTATCACCTTGGTCTCAGGGATGACTGTCATGTTTGATCCTATGTGCCCTGATAGCTTAGGATAAAATGAAACAGTCTGCCTTTTTCTTATTGGCTATTATTAAGAATCTCCATTGTGTAGCATCTTCTCTTCATTGCTGTGATGATACAGAAATGGATTAGTAGAGAACTGATCATATGCAGGTCACAGGAGGATTAACAGCTATACACACTGGCTTTTATTATGTGAAAGTAAAATGTGTGGGTGCAATGAAAGAGAACATGTTCTTAGATGAAGTGATGAACCCCAGTTGGCATCATCACGGGCAGGCTATCCTACTGAAAGAGAGTTGTACCTGAGTTGTACATCAATCATTTTTCCTGCTTCGGAGATGTTCAAGGTGACCCACTGTGGATCAATAGAAAAATATTAGGTTTGCAAACATTTTCATCCAAAATTTTAAAACACTATATTGATATTTGATTAATGGTTGAGACTGTACTTTAAACCACAATTAGGTTTATACATAATGATACTACCTTGGCTGGGGTTCCCTGACACAGAGGAAGCAGCCTGGCCACTTCCAGCTTATTTATCCCAGTAGGACACAAAGAAAAGGACCAGGTCAACTGAATGGGCAGTCTAGATTATTCTTCATTTAATCAGCACACTGGGAAATGCATAAATATATTGAATATGTTTACTTGGAGGCTGTGGATTGAAGATCACGTTTCTCTCTGCTTGTCAGTGGGAATGTGGGAGAAATCCATTTCCTGTGTGCCATGTACAAGCTCAGTTATAGTCACATCCCAGACCATGCCAACCTAAAAACAAAGAGTCAATGAGACTATTAAATGGTGGGCTAGTTACCAACATTATCAATTTCATACATCACCCTTAAGGTGTATTTTTTCCTTTATGTCTTTTTAAAATGTAAATGATACACTGAGATATGGGTGAAAAGACAAATAAAACAAAAAATTGAGTTATTTAAAAGTCAAACCAAGCCAAGACTAATCATTAAGTACATCAGATAAGTAGATCAAGATAGGGTAAGCTAAAAGTATGTGTCTTGAAGTTGTATGCATTTATCGAAGTGCATATTTGGGAATGTTAAGGGTAAGATATTCTTACAAAAACTAATTTTAAAATATTAATTCTGTTGTTTTGTATTGTATTTATAGTTATAAGAAAAAGAACCATTTTTTGGACTGAAAGGGAGAGCTGTTGGGATGGGGGGAAGAAATACCTTAAACTAAAAAAAAAAAGGGAAGAGGATGGGGGGTTGAGGGGGAGGAGGGTGGAAGGGTGGGACTGGAGGGGGGAGTAGGGAGGGGATTGTGATTGAGATGTAACTTGAAGAAATAAAAAATAAATTATTAAAAAAAATTAAAAAAAATATTAATTCATGGAAGTGGAGAAATGGCTCAGTGACTGAAGAACACTGGCTACTTTTGTAGAGGACCTTGATTTGCTTTTCAACACCCGCATGGTGAGTCACAGCCATCTGTAACTCCATGTTCAATATTTGATCCTCTCTTCTAGCCACTTCATGCACCAATCATGCATGTGGTACACACACATACATGCAAGCGAACACTCATAAACATAAAACAAAAGTAAATAAATCTCAAAATGATAGCTCATCATCATAAGATGTAGATATGTTTGTTCTTCTCATCAAGTAACTTATTTATTTACTTTACATCCTAATAGAAGCTTCCCCCTTCATCTTCTCCTCTCATCTCCCCTCCTGCCATCCCCCATCCTTTCTCTTCAGAAAGAGGAGATATCCCATGGATATCAACCTGCCTAGCATATCAAGTTGCAGTAGGATTAGGTGTATCTTCTTCTATAAAGGGACACATAGCATATAATATTCACCAAGGATTATTCAAGCCATAAATTGATAATGTGGACTGTTGGAACATAATCGCCTGAAGGACAGGAGGAATTCTGTACCGTGGTCAGCTGGAGAACACCCTGGAACCATTTTCGTCAGTACAGGCTGATCTAGCAGAGCTGTCCAGGCTTTCAGTATGAGATCATGATGCTACCATCTCCAAATGTTTTGTGATGTGCCCATAGCTACCCTGGATGCTAGAGGCTCAAGGGCTATAAACTGGATATGCTTGCAAGCTTTGTCTAACTTGGCCTCATTAGCATCTTAATCACAAAATTCTGGTAACAGTCATTTAAAAGGTCATCCTGAGTGAGCTAACTCAGACCCAGAAAGATACACATAGCATGTATTCACTTATAACTTTTTTAGCCATGTAGTTCAGGATAGCTATCATTACAACTCACAGACCCAAAAGAATAGGAACCTAGCATAACTATCCTATGAGAATTGGACCCAGCAGCAGATCAATCAGATGCTGAGACACACAGCCAAGCATTAGGTGGAGCTCTGGGAGTCCTGTATAAGAGAAGGAGGAGGAACAGAGAGACCTGGAGGGGACAAGAACAGCACATGAAGATCAACAGAACCAACCAATCTAGGCCCCTAGAGGCTTAACACTAACCAAAAAAGAAGAAAAACACTTAGACTAGACCTGCCCCTCCATACATATATAGATGATAGATAATTTAGTCTTCATACAGATCCCTTAGCAAGTAGTGGGGGGGCATCTCAGTAATGGACTCTGTTGCCTGTTAGAGGGGCACTTTACCCTAGCTGGGCTGCCATATTTGTCCCTAGAGCAAGTAAGGAAGCTCTTATCCCTCATGTGTCTGGTGAACTGAGGGGAGTTGATATGTGGGCTGGAGGGGGGGGCTCACCTGAAGAGAAGGATAGGAGGGAAAGGGGGGGAGAAGGTGAGGGAGTGGGACCGGAAGTGGAGGAAGGAGGGGACTGTGATCCAGATGTAATTTGAATAAATAAATAAATGTTAAAAAAGACTGTTAAATTATTTTTAAATACAAGCCATTACATGATAAATGAGTTTATATTTTCCTTTTTATTATTAAAAAAACCCAAGCTTATGAAAAGAAAATTAGAGTTCCAGGTTGTCAGTGAAACGAAAGCTAAATGGATCGTCCAAAAAGAAGCAAATACTGAAGTCCTGTGAAGACATATGTATATATTTACATAAACAGTGTAAAATATTGTCATCTGGTTCAACAGTTGAAATTGTATCGAACATATTTCTGCATCTTCTCTTTCCTTTTTCATAGTATTTAACAGCAGAATCATAGTGTTTAAGTAATTACATATTCTAATTACTTTAGGCAATGAAAGATATTTATACCTTTTAACAGCATATCCTTAATTAGCATATTAATCAAAAGATGAATAATTTACAAGTTTAGTAACAGATATGAATTATTCTGAGGCCTTGTTCACAAGCTCAGAAAATTTATAACTTTTTTAAGATGCTCAACTTATGGATAGCTAAGATTGTTACTATCCAGTCAACAACACACAGAACTAAGGTATGAGTCTCACTAGTGACATTTAATATATACCCCAGACCTATCTCTGTTGCGTGATCCTGATCTTTCCTTTGGCACTCCCTAAAGACCAGGCAGAATTAAGAAACAATATTTCTTAACCCAGATGTTGATATTTATTAAGAATCTACTGAATATCAAGAGTTCTCCAGATCGTCTTTGACCCCAGGATCCAAGGCAGAACATCTCAGCATGATGGAATTGGCATGTGTCTCTCTGTCTCTCAGGAACTCATGTGAAAATCATAGGCTTGTTTTCACGTGGGCTGAATTTTCACAGTGCTTGTACAGATAGGCCCCACAGGAGCTCAAAGGAAGAAGTGGCTTGCCTCCCAGCTGGGATCCAAATGCTCTGGGACTGGATGACATCTCCATGGCAATTTCCTCTCCAAAGTCCTGTATTTCTGTCTTTTACAAAGAGAGACACACATCCATTTATAAGTCAATGACCAAGATGCAGAGGATATGCTTGCTGTAAGTGAAAGTCTGACTCCATCTGTTCTCTTTGACCAATTTACAGCTTTCATAACTACTGTCAAGTGTAGCATTTTAGTAAGCATAATAGAAATGTCATTTTGAGACTTCAGTGCACTGTGTTCAATATAATGAAATGATTTGGCATCATTAGGTGAAATCTTCAGAAGGACACTGTGCTGACCCTAGAACATGACAAGTACTCTGAGCTCTCTGCACTCTGCTCAGTCCTGCCTCTGGTCACTGTGATGTGGTCTGAGAGACTACGTTCATCAGCACAGCATAGAGCCCTGTCAGGCTCCAGTTCAAGCCTTTTAATATTTCCCATGCAGCATCTTTTAAACAATTTCTCAGCTTTAATTAAACATTATTCTAAATGAAAATGTCCTCTCAGTCTACTCTGAGAAGGAACTGACTTTATGCTGACAGTGCCGGGATGAGAACATTGGTGGCACTGGTTTAAATGTGCCACTCTTAGTGGATGTGGCCAAGGGAAGACTGTTGAGCCCTGTGGAAAAACACTGCTCATGTCTGTGAACTGCTCATGCAGGGGGAAAAGAAACTGAAAAGACCCACCCATTGTGTGCTTTTCTACCTTTGAAGACAAAAAACACTTAATAATTTTCATTAGGGTGATTTTCTCTGGCCTGTAGTTAGATGTTATTGTTAAACACTCAGTTTGTTTGTTTGTTTGCTTTTATTGCTATTGTTATTTTAATTCATCCATTCAATGAATGTGTTTTTAATTCACCGAGTGTGCCAGGTCCTCACTGAAGAGCAAGGAGGAACAGACGTACAAAACATTGTCCAATGCACCTGGGCTAGCTGGGCCAGGATCGGGCTGAGGAGACAAAGCCCCGACTGTGAATCTCAGAGTTTTCACCTGGGTTCTTTGCTGTCAGAGGAAGATCTGAACCACCCTAGACCTAAGTGGCACAACTAATCAAAGCAACCATCATCTTCCCTTCCTCTTAAAGTCATGAGCATCTCCTCCATTGTCTGAGCCAGTTAGGGACATGAGAGAAGCTGCCAGCATGGGTGTCAGCCTAGAAATAAATCATTTTATAGTGGCTTTAAATGTCAGGAAACTAGCAGAGAGTTTCTTATGCTGTACCCAATTCTTCTATATTAACACTTTGGTATGTTGTTGCTGTCATGAAAACTCACCCAGTATAGATGATGGAGTAGAACAGACAGCCAATAGAACGATGTCTGGCTCTAGTTCAAGGCTTCCATGTTCCTGATATAACTAACCACAACCCACAGTTGCTTCTCATGTCCTTAGTTTTTCTTTTTCTTTTTTAAATTTGTTTGTTTGTTTTTGTTTTGTTATTTCATGTTGTCAAGGATGGGACATCATACACACATTGAGAACTATTCCTTTCAACTAGAAAGGGTGAGAATATTTCTACAGAGGACTGTTTTTCCCCTTTTTGTCATTTGATTTGTTTTATGTGGGAAAACATCCCTTGAGGCTCTTAAAATTCACATTGAGGAAGGAGAATCATCACACTGAAAATGAACAGAAAATGAGCTATCCAGTATGGAATAGCATGGAAAAACACCCATGGGGGTTTCAGAAATGTTTGCTAATGCCCCCTATATCACTGTGCTAGTTGCTACAGTAGAACACCTGACCAAAGAAACTTAAGGAAAGGGGCCTAATTTTGGCTCATAGCTTCAGGGCACTGTCTATCTCTTATGGCAGGGAAGTCATGTCAGCAGGGACATGAGGCAGCTAGTCACTGTATCTGCTGACAAGATACAGAAAGAGTTGGATGCTTGTGCTTCATTCACTATTTCTTTTTATTCATTCTAGGACCCTAGCCTGTGGAGTGGTGCCACCTATATTTAGGATGGGTCTTCATTAATTAACCTAACTACAAACTCTCTCACAGACATGTTCAGAAGTTTGTCTACCAACTGATTCTCAATGTTGTCAAAAGATGATATTAGCCATCATAGTCTGTTACAGAATCCTTTTTTTCCAGTACTTCTTCTTTTGCTTCACTTTTAACTTGAACAGAAAATTACTTTTAACATCAAAGAGTATTTCATGAAATATTTGCATGAGCAGAGCTTCTACAATAACACCAATAATGCTGACACATTAAACACAATTTAATTTATTTGATAAGCACAGCAATTAATTTGACCAAATATCTAATTTCATAAATAAAATGGAAAAATGGAAGACACTCTTACTAAATTAAGTGGCTGTCACATTGAATCAGGCAATAATTATATCATGATGTCATGTATAATGTAACAAATAGATATCACCCAGGCATTAGCGGCATATTTTATTGGTCATTCTATTTAAATATACTTCTTGTTTTTTAATAAAAATAAGCTCTTTTTTAGCTTTATTGGTTAATACAATATTACATGAAAACATCACACACACACACACACACACACACACACACACACACACAACCCACATACAGGTGCATAAGCATGTCTTCCTTACTGTAGGCCACTCTGAAAACCATAACATTGTTAAGTCAGTGTGTAAATTAAAGACTCAGATAATTATTTGAAACATGTATGCAACAGTCAGACAGAAACTACAAAATAAGAGAAACTAGTGGGAGTTCACCCAGCCAGAAGTTGTGCATGAAAATCAATGTGCTCTGGGTAGGCAAAAAGTCATATCTTGAGTGAAAGCAGGCTGTGATATGAACTGTGACTCTGTACTGAAAGAATATTCCGGAACACAGAAGACTCTTCATTGTCTGTACCCCCAAGAATATATTCCAATGATTATGCACTAGATTTCATTGGAATCTTTACCGCCTTCATCCCTGAAATGACAAGTTTAGTTCTTTTCTTGTCTCTGATCTCTGACCTTTGACCTCCTTTCCTGATGTCTTCCTTATGCAAGTCACTCTTCCTAATCCATCATGGGCATATGACTATGTCGGAACCCCTTGCTAGTGAGTGCATGGCTTCAAACATTCAAACTACCTGTCCATTTCTATTCCCTGCTTTCATTGCTACCCCTCTTTACAGGTAACTAACTGCCATTTAAGGAATTTGTGATAGGATTAAATCTGGTTCTTCCTGCTGGATGGGGTTGTCAGAAGGTGGCTGTGGACACCTTCCAGCGGACCTATGTAAGGAGCTTAAAAAAATACATCAGTGGTTGTTGGCGTATAACATCTTTTTCTAGGGCAAAAAGGAAGTTCATGGCAGGTTCCCGTGTAGAGATGTGAGGAAGAAGTAAAGGCAGGAAGTTTTAACATGAGAGCCCCAAGCAGAAGCTGTGATTTGAATGAGAATGGAACACAGGCTCAGATGTTTGAACATTTGGTCCTCAGTTGGTTAATATTTGGGTAGCTTTAGGAGACTTCTCAGAGGAAGTAGGTCACTAGGTTGGACTTTTTGATTACATAGGGTAGCCTTTTATTTCCAGTTCACTCCCTCTGTTTCATGTTTGTGTTTGCATATGTGAGCTCTTGGGTACCTATTCCTACCACGCTGCCTCTTGCTGCTATGCCAACCCCCCATGATTGGAGTCTTAAAAATCCTGGCCAAAATGTACTCTTTCTTCTGTAAGTTGGTTGGTTTATCAAAAAGTAAATAATATGTTTGGGAATATTTTGACAGTTTTATCTTTATATTTTCTCTTCTTGGAATATTTTATTTGTTTAAAGTTTATTAGCCTTTATTGACAAATTTTGTTGATGTATATTAGATGGGACATTTTAGCATTGTTCATTTATTTTCCATGTCTTTCCATGATCCCTTCTTTCTCTCCCTTGGGATGTAACATCACAACCCCCCACATTTTGGTTTCTTCCTTCATTAGTGTTTTCCTATATATCCTTAAAATGGGCTGATTTCTACTTGTCTAGCCTCAAGTTTGCTGATTCAATTTTCTATCATTTAAAATCTGCTTTTAGTATATACAGCATTTTCCATGTCAATTGGTATAGTTTCTAATTTTAAACTTTCTTTTTTGTGTCTTAGTATTTCTATCTCTCACTGATAAAAACTTTGTATCATACATTCACCTAATTTTTTAGACACCATTTCCTTTAGCTTTTTAAGCAATGAAACAGCAGCTTTAATTGCTCACCTACTAAATTCAGTGTCTGGAGACAGAAATAGAATCTATTGACTGCTTTATCCCCAGCGGGGGTAAGCTGTCTTCTTCTTGATCCTGAATGATTTAACTAAGTTGTCCTATCAACTCATTAATATTATTGTTTTAATGTTTCTTTATTTCTTACCATTGCAGGGTTTGTGTTATTGATTTTATTTGCTACACTGTTTTCTGGAATAAATGCCTGGACAGTCTCCAATTTCTCTCTATAATGTTGAAGAATCTATGTTCACACTTTTGGCCCAGTATCTCTGACAGACATTAATTATAAAATAGGAATTATGAAGGACAACTGTCACAAACTTTAGGATAATTAAGAAATGCAAACTAATAGTCATTCAAACTTCCCCTTTTGTTAGGTACTAGTGTAGGGTATCACAGATATTTTCTAAGTTAATCAGAATTCAAGTTGCTAAGAGACAAGCAACATTTGCTTATTCAAATATACAGAGATAGAAAAGTGGTCTTCAAAAACCTCAAGAGATCTGTAGAATAAGCATTCAAAAATTTTTTAAATTATTATTATTTTATTTATTCAAGCTACATTTCAATTACAATCCCCTTCCTACTCCCCCATCCAGTCCCATCATCCCACCCTCTTCCCCTTTACCCCCCATCTGCTTCCTTTTCTTTTTTTTACGTTTATCCAACTCAGCTTCCGTCCTAACTTGCATCTCCACTTTAAAAACATCCTTTTAGATCCATAACACCCTCTTAATTCCTAAACAACTCAAAATTTAACTATGGGACTATAGCTATCTAGTCTTCAACCACATCAGAGACCTGAGAGGGATAAATATATCTGATTATACAGGAAGTATGGGGCCAGCAACAAAGATGTTTTCTTAACTTAAGATATTTTTGATATTGAGACATGTCAGCTCCTGACAGCATCCCCCATGCTACTCCAAGTAGAGGATGAGCATTGAAGAATCTCCATTTGGAGATGGCTGCAATAGTGGTAAGCTTGTCACTGGGCAAGAAAAATCCCTTGCTTCAACTGTAGATAAAATGCTGTCCAAAAAAGGACAAAACTTGGAAGCAGGTAAGTCTTTTTTTTTTTAAATACTTTATTTTTTTTTTCTTCAAGTTACATCTCAGTCACAAACCCCTCCCTATTCCCCCTTCCTATCCCGCCCTTCCACCCTCTTTCTCCCAGCAGTTTCCCCTTTCACTCCAACAGATGGTTCCTTCTCTTATAACAGTAAATACTATACAAAACAACAGATATAAATATGCCACATTTATGAGAGTTAAAT
>CAJQZJ010011617.1:5797868-5890855 GCA_907164525.1 Lophiomys imhausi
TCCTGACCCAACCTAGAGTAACCTGGGAAAAGTATCTGAATAAAAACTTGTCACGATCAGGCTGGACTCCAGGCATGTAAGTGGAGGATTTTCTCGATTGATGATTGATATGAGAAGACCCAGCCACTCTGCAGCTCTCTTCTAGGCTGGATCTTCAGCAGTGTAAAAGCTAGAGTAGATTAAGCAAGCACACAAGGATGCATTTGTTCTCTCTTGCTCCTGACTGTGGATGTGATGTGACTAACTGCTTGCACTCCTGCCTTAATTTCCCTGAAGTAATGGGTTGTAACTCAGAATTGTAAACCACATAAACCCTTTCTTCCATTTATTTGTCCATTGCTGTGGTGAAACACCATAATGAAGACAACAGATATGAGAAAGGGCTTATTTAGGCTTATAGTTACAGAGGGTTAGAGCCCTTGATGGCAGGGAAGGCAGAGTAGCAGGAGAAGGAAGCTGACTGATCATATCTTTTATCTGCACACAGGAATCAGAGAAGGAACCAGAAGTAGGTGAGACTATAAACTCTCAAATCCTTTCCCCAGTTGGACTCCCTCCAGCAAAGCTCCAATATCCTAAAACTGATATGATCCCTCATACAGTGTCACTAAACGACACCAGGTGTTCTACTACCTAACACTATGGGTGACATTTTTATTTGAACTGCCACACTACCCTATCTGGAGTTTTCTCAAAGTATTTTGTCATATCAGCAGAATGAAACTGGAATAGAGTTTGGCACCAAAGGTTGTTGCTACTGTGATGAATCTGACCACATTGGGTTTTCCCTCCTCTGTGGATGGGGACAGGGGTGAGTGGGAAACTTTGAGATACAGACACCATTGGAGGCTATTGTCAGAGCTTGGAGGACTATTCTTGGGAATGCTTGGAAGATAATACTGCTTGAAAGACATATGGACAGTAGAGATCCCACTAGTGAGGTTTCAGAAAGAAACAAGGGCTTTATTAACAATTGGTCCACAGACCACTAGTGTGGTGCTTTGGATAAAAAACTTTGTGTGCCAATCAGGCTGTGAACGAAGAACTGGCTATTTCTAAAAAGTGCTTCAGGAATGAGGAACTAGAGCAGAGGTTCCCACCCTACTGAGTTTCAGATGGTGTTAGGATATCAATAAGTTAAAAGGAAACAGAATTTGCATAGCCAAACATCAGCAATATGGGAGCTGCCCAGAGAAGGTACTACACAAATTTACATATGGCTATCATTGAAGCTTGTCCTATATTTTATCTGCTCATACTGAAAACAAAGTTATCCAAGGCTAGGCAAAGAGCAACTGCTGAGGTCAGAGTGGTGGGTGTTCTAGAGTTCGTATCCTGAGACCAGGGAAATGTGTTGAAAACCAAAAGTTAATTCAGAGTCCAGAAGTGCACTGCCTGATGTTTGTCATACTAGCACTGGAGAAACACAAACAAAACAAAAGCCAGTCTGCTATAGACTTCTTTTTTTAAAGTTATTTATTTATTCGAGTAATATCCCCATTGCAGCCCTCTCCCTCCTCCTCATTGGGCTCACCCTCAACCCTCTCCCTTTCTCCCCCGCTCCTCTTTCTTGGGTGAGGGGAGCTCCCCCCATATTGATCCACCTCAGTTCATCAAGTTGCATGAGGGCTAAGAGCTTCCTCTTGCACTGAGGCCTGACAAGGCAGCCCAGCTAAGTAAAGTATTCCATTAACAGGCAACATAGTCCAGGTCAGAGACAGCACCCCTCCAACCAGCTCTGCTTGCTGAGGGATCTGCTTGAAAATCACTCTGCCTATCATCTGTATATGTGTAGGAGCCTAGGTCCAGTCTATATATGCTTTTTTGTTTGTTTGTTTTTTGGTGTTTCAGCTGCTGTAAGCCTCTAGGGCCTAGGTTCACTGGTTCTGTTGGTCTTCATGTGGAGTTCTTGTTGTCTCCAGATCCCTTTATTCCTCCTCCCTCTCTTATACACAACTCCCAGAGCTCCAGCTAATGTTTGTCTGTATATCTCAGCATCTGTTTCGATCCACTACTGGGTGGGATCTCTCATGGAATAGTTATGCTAGGTTCCCATCTCTTTGGGTCTGTGGGTTGAAGGATGGTTATCTTGTACTCTATGGCTAATATCCAGTTATAAGTGAGTGCATACCATGTGTATCTTTCTGGGTCCGGGTTATCTCACTCAGGATGAGCTTTTCTAGTTCCATCCATTTGGTTGCAAATTGCATGATTTCCTTGTTTCTGAGGGCTGAGTAGTACTCCATTTAAAAAAAAAAAAAAGAACCACCTCGATAAACTTCTAAAGAAACTTTATAACCTGTTAAGGAAGATGATAAACTCAAACTCCGAAGGAAACTACATAAGAGTTGTCAAAAGACAAAGTATAAGAAAGGAAAAGAAGGAGTCGAGGGAGTCTTTCAACTAAAGGGAAATCCATCAGGAGAGTTGGAGCAGAAATGAAAACTACAGGCGATAACTTTAAAGTCATTACATGAAATGATTCATGGATTAAAAAAAAAGAATCATAAGGAGAAAATGAAAGGAAGACACATTAATGTTACATAGAGGAAGACTGATTGAAAAATATTCCAGGTTACACTGGATGTTGAGTAGACATGGTAGGAAAGAGTAGCTTCACATGGAATATCTGCAGGGAAGTCCACCAGCTTAATGAGGAAAACATGACTTAAACGGAAATCTGAAGGAAACTGTGTCTCTGGACAAGCATTAAGAGGTGTTATCTCTTCCAATTGACTGAAAAATAAAGAAAAAAGAGCAGATCATTTTACTTTTGTTCTCTGTCACCTCTCATCTTTAATGAAAAGGAAAAGAAAAAGGTTGCTAAGGCAACCATAAACAGAACTACTGTCTTCAACCTGATGCAGAACATCTGTGAAAGCAGCATGTGTGATGAGGAAAGCTGGGCCCTCCACCCCTGGGATGAGCAGGAGAAATGAGCACACTCCTCACTCCTGTTCAGCTTTGTATCTGACATCCCCACCAGGAAGCAATGTTGGGGGGATAAGAGACAGGCAGCCTGGAAATGAAGAACAGCTGCCCCCTCACGATGGAAATCCTCACCACAAATTTTCACTAAAGATCATGAATTATATTCATTTCCTTTTTACATCACTGTCAAAGCTCTCATCCATCTCTATCTGTTCCCTTCAGTCCTGAAACTGCAATTTAATTATCAATTGTATTTTTAATAAATATAAACTGTAAGATTAGGCCTGCAGAACAGCCAGTGGCCTGGTGGGATATCAGCTGGCAACCTGGCCCACCTTAACTGGCAGCCTGATTTGTCCTGGGGAAAAAGCTCTGGACCAAGGGTGGCCTACACCACCTGTAACCTAAACTCTGTTAACTAATATAGGTTATTATATTAGGCCAGTAGAATTGCTGGTGGCTTGGTGGGAGATTCAAAGGAGCTCGGCCAGAGGCTGATGGCCCTGGATTGCTTGGACTGACAGCCTATTAGCCACAGTGGTCCTTTCCTCAATAATTAAATACACCAAGACCTTTTAATGTTTCAATGCTTAACCCTTAGCTGGGAAGACTCTCAATTAGCTAACATAAGTTAACTCGGACGACCTAATCCCAAACTGTCATGTGCCTGTGATTATCTTCCAGAGTTCTCAAACACGTCTATCTGCTTCCATGTCTCCCAGCGGAAAGAGCAATTCCTCTGTGTAAAATGCAGGGTTCCTGTTTTAATCTCAGGAAGTCCCACCATCCTATACTCTTTCTGCTCAGCTAATTGGCCATCAGTGACTTTTGTTAACCAATCAAGAGAATGCTTCAGAAGGGGCGGTAACCAGATCTCAGCATTAAAATCAGCCTATCAGAAGCAATGTTATGATCCCTTCCCCAACACAGTCCAGATGCTATTTGATTGCAACAGAGAAGGAAAAAGCATAGCTTGTTACTGGACAGTAACATGCAAGCATAGGAAAAAGATGATCACACACTCATGTAAATATAAACTTCACAGCACACTGTCTCCTAATCTACATACATATTGTAGTCTCATTTGTATGTTGTCAGCATAGAAACAGAGTTAAGTAAAAGGTCCAAGGCTTTGATGATCTTTTTTAGGAAGCAATATACAGCAAACATCACATTATCAAACTCATTATTTCCTCAAATCTTCTTATGTACACGAACCGCTACCCTGCACTGTCTAGCTGCTATTCCTAGAAAGCATGCTAAGATGACACATGGGGACCTTCAAAACCTTGCTGCCAGTTCTTGGGTGGGGATCAGAAAGAGAGAAGCTTCTATCAGAGAACCATAAAGAAATATATATATTTCATCCATGTAATTTCCCTCTACCATGTAATAGGAAAACTCAGTGTTTCAATGAACCTGATATTCTTACCAAATTAACTCTCTTCTTTATAGAATGGTGCTTACTGTGTGATGAAATTATATGTAATCCAATCTTTAACCAGCAGGAAAAATACAATGATTGACAATCACTCATGTGTGAAATTCTTAATGGTTTCTTTGAAATTTCAGAGAAGTTGACTCATGCTTTGAGGCACAGAACATAAATCAATGTCCAGGGGGAGAGGGTTGGCACAATAATTCAGAGCACTTGCTGCTCTTGTGAGGACCTGGGTTCAGTTCCCAGCACCCAAGTCAGATGGTTTACAACCAACTGTAACTTCAGGACTTATCTCCAGTTCTTGGATCTTGATGCCTTCTGGCTTATGTGGACATGTGCAAACTCATGGTGCAAGCACATGCATTCACACACACACACATACATACACTGAAGGCAAGCAAGGACCATACAGTACAACCATGTAGCTGACCACTGCCCTCCCAGGCTTTTTCTTCCAAGAGACTGGGGGCTCTGTCTTCTACATTCAGGTTGCCATTCTGTTGACTTCAGGTCAGACAGTCTTGGCTCAGCTCATCCATTATGGGACAAAACCATCAGTCCCTCTTTCTTTAATGTTTTTCTTGTCTGTGATCCTTGTCTACTTTAAACTCTGTATTTCTCACTTTGCTGTTGAAATAGCTAATATTTTTTGTCAACTTGAGACTAGCTAGAGTCATTTGGGAAGAAGAGACCTCAACTGAGAAAATGCTCCCATCAGATTACAGAGTAAGCAAGTTTCTTGCTCCACAATTTATGTGAGAGGGTCCAGCACACTGTGAGTGATTCCACCATTAGGCAGGTGATCATGATATATATATATAGGCTGAAAAGCCATGGAGAATAGTTGGTAGCCATTTTTCTTCCATGGCCACTGTTTCAGTTTCTGCCTATAGATTCCTCCCTTGAGTCCCTGCCTTGACTTCCCTTCACGTGGCCTGTAAGCTTTCCTCCTCAAGTTGCTTCTGTTCATGCTCATGTTTATCACAATAGCAGAAAACAAACCAGAATGCTTCCCATAGTGTAAAAACCTATGTAAAAACCTGAAGCCCTGGATCTAAAACCCAATTTTCCTCCTACTGGACCAAGGGCTTCATTGGAGAATTTATACCTGTTTTTCATTTTTGTGATAAGCATTTGTAATTGGTTCCTCTAACTAAATTATATTTAATATTTTAAAATGTACTAATTTACATATATATGAAAAAATATATGAATATATAGAAACACATGTGTTCACATGAGTACAAGGAGGACATGTGTATATGGATGAACTCTCAGGTGTATATATGTTTGCGATACAGGTCCAGGTTAATGTCAACCTTATCAATCACTTTTCTTTGTTTTTGTTTGTTTATTTGTTTGTTTGCTTGATTTGTGCCAGAAATTCCTTAAAATCCTGCCATCTTTACCCTCATGTGTTGGGAACGATCACTGTAAACAACTCAGTGCCCTCCTTTAACTTCACATGCAGCATTTAATAAAGTTTAATAAAGCAGTTGTGGTGTTTTTTTTGTTTTTTTGTTTTTTCGAGACAGGGTTTCTCTGTTTAACAGCTCTGGCTGTCCTGGACTCACTTTGTAGACCAGGCTGGCCTTGAACTCGCAAAGATCCGCCTGCCTCTGCCTCCCAAGTGCTGGGATTAAAGGCGTGCGCCACCACGGCCCGGCAGTTGTGGTGTTTTTTGATGGAAGTTTTTTCTCTTGAAAGCAAAACCCTCTGTCCAAGTATGATGACTATTCTTGGCTGTCAAGTTGACTACATCTGGAATTAATTGAAACCCCAAAATGGAGCATATACAGCTGAGGAATTTTCTGATTAATTTGAAGTGGGAAGACCTATTTTAATCCATGTCTTTGAGATACAAAAACACACCTTTAATCCAGATCTAATCTGGGACATGTATTCTGCTAGAAACCTATATAAAGACATGAAAGAAGGAATATTTTGCTCTTTACTTCCTTGTCCTTGCCTTGCTAGCAATTCCATTCCTTAACTAGCATTGCTGCCTACTTCTCCAGGTTTCTAGAATATACTGAAGACTGGTTGAAACATACAGCCTCCTAGACTGAGGAACTACTGTCTTGGACTTTTTGTTCATTGCCAGTCATTGGTGGATTAGCTGGACCACATTGGACAGCCTGCAGATCATTCTAATAAATCCTATACATATATATATATATATATATATATATGGAGAGAGAGAGATTCAGTCTCTAAGCTCTATTACTCTAGAGCATCTTGACTAATACATAAAGTACAGTATAAAGTTATTGAAGAAAAACCTTCAGGGCAGTGATTCAGCAGATGCCATCATGAGACTGGCTCACTTTTTCCCAGCACTTTGGTTTCTGAATGTATATAATCTCCCTGATTTTGATCACCACATTTTTCAGTAGATTGGAACATGAAGAATCCTTATTGGTATTCCTCCAGCTAGGAAAACTAATCTTTTCTGCCCAGCACCAGCTCTCACAGTCTTTCATTTTTAAGGTTATTAATTTCCAGGAGAGGAGCAATACTTCATGTGCTTTTTCCCAATATTTCCTTTCTTCTTCAAGAAGGTGAACTACCTACCCTGAGTGGTATAGTTTGGGATAAAGTGATGACTCACTCAAGAAGTCCACAAGCTGGTTTCATGTGGGAAGTGCAACACCTGGCAGAAATTCCCTCAGTATTTTCCCTTATATTATGTTCTGTGCTTTGCCTGTATGTGGCACAGAGAACCAGGTCAAGACAAAGAAGTCTCCCCAATATAGTGTCTGTTCATCACATTGTCTTTTGAGTTCAAGTTGACAAAACCAAACTGGCATATATGCTATAAAACAACCTGATTCTAGAATAAAGCAATGTAGGCTAATCAGCTAGGTATCCCTGCCTTTAGATTACAGAATCATTTTCTTGTATTTCAAGAGTTTTTACCAGGCCTGGGAGATAGTTTGGTGGATAGACCCAGCCAGCCTGACACTCTGAGTTCAATTTTTGTGGCCTTCATGGTAGAGGGAGAGAACAGACTTCCATGGGTTGATTGTCAGACCTTCATGTATGCATCTTGGCACATGAGTTCCCCAACACACTAAAGCAAATAAATAACAATTGGAGTTTTTAAAAGAGTTCTCTTCTTATAGGATTCATGCTTTCTCCTGAGGGCAAAGGAAGGGACTGGGGCAGTAGCAAGTTTAGGACCTGGATGGTCCTACTTTCTCCCTGTACCTGGTGTAACACAGCTCTCACTATTTTGCAAGTTCCCTAACATTACCACTTGTCCAGAAATATCTCATGAAAAGAGACCTTGTGTAAATATTTCCACATGTCACAAAAGCTGGTCCTTGCCTTCTGGGTTTGGTTTTATATGAATCCTGTGGTGGTCACAGAAGCTTATGAGATAGGTTAGTATCTTACATGCCCTTACATGCCAGAGATGCTAAGATAAAACTGGCAAGTGAGAGAAAACAGGAAGATCAAAGATCATTTTGTTTCATAAGAAAACAGTTGGGCTGGGCGTGGTGGCGCACACCTTTAATCCCAGCACTCAGGAGGCAGAGGCAGGCGGATCTCTGTGAGTTCAAGGCCAGCCTGGTCTATAAAGTGAGTCCAGGACAGTCAAGGATACACAGAGAAACCCTGTCTCGAAAAATCTAAAAAAAAAATAAAATAAAATAAAAAAGAAAGAAAACAGTTGGGACAGCTTACAAACTCCATAAAACTATATATTCTAGAAAGTATTGACATCTGTTATAAAGAGTATCATAGCATTTTATACCTAGGGGTTCACTCAACTATAATTCAATCAGACAATTTTCACTTTTAGATGAGAAAACTGGTTTTAGGTGGTCAATGAGGCCCAGTCTAGATTGAGAGCATCAGACCACTTCCATTTGGGCTAAGTCCACCTTTTTGGGGGTGAACCAAATGACCAGCCAAATAATTAGCTTAATCTTCATAATGGTTCTGGACTTAGCTTAGTTACAATGCACACTGGATAGTTTCTCCTACTCCTCATGGGTCCAGTTTCTGTTCATTGCCAGTTACTAATCCAGGCAGCTAAAGATGAGCTTCTTTCATGTGACAGCTGCCACTTCAGGAAAGCCTATACTCATGAGTCTTATATGTAAATCAAAAAAGGTTCCTAGTAACCCATTGTCTGAAGGGAGAGTGTGAGGAGAATCCAGTTCAGTCAGAAGCCGACAGCCTTCTAGAAGTTCACCAAGACAAGGACCTTCTTCAAGGCTCCAGCTTCCTGGAGAAGCTGAGATATTAGCATCTGCCAGCTCCTTCCACAGAGCTATTCAGACAGTAGAATAATTTACCTTGGATGTGAAACCAATTCTAATGTTCAGACATTCTTCCAAATTTTACAGACTTATTTTCCGAAAAACAATTTCTCTGATGATGTACTCAAGTCTCCATTACAGATGAAAAACTGAATCTTTACCTGTTTGGGAAAAAAATATATTTGGTTTAAAATGTTGACTCAGGGAGGCATACCCTTGTAAGTAGAGGCAGGTTTTCTGAGTTGTTCAAATGTTTTGGCAGTCCTACATATGAAGTTCTCTGTTTTACCATTGCATGTGAGAATAAAGCTTTGGTTACAAGTTTAGAAATACAGAGATGTAAGAATTTGTAATTATTTAAATCATCAGTCCTCATACCAATTGATACTAAGTTAGTCAATCTAGAAATTTCTTGGAATGAGTGCAAAAATTTTCACAATCATAATTTATCTTGAAGAATTCTATATTAAAACGGCATCTTCAGCACCAATTGTGACTAGGCTTAATTTGAAAATATCTTATTAATTTTCAGTAATGAGGAGTAATGAATATTTATGGAAGGTTTTACCTGTACCTATTAATTTGACAAGGTGTATCACTGATAAACTTGTCTTCTACACCCAAACTAATAAATATCACAATAAAAAGCCATAAAAATGTCTAATAACTCCCACCCTGATAGTCCTCCATTTGGTATAAAAGATAATATGTTTTCTGCCAATGAAACTTTACTATAAGAGCCATTGAGGACAAGACAGGAAGCAGCTATCTGCATCTGCAGGCAGGTTTCCCAGTTTCATATGGCTTTCTCTTTAGCCTCTGCTTTGTCAATGAGACACAAACACAAGGTCATCTTCAGTCCAAGCTGATTACTCCCCCATCTACCATTTGAATGATAGAACAGGGTGACTGCACTTCCCAAAGCCTTGTCTGCAAAGGTTCACATCAGGTTATAGGATAGTCACCTGTTTCTGCTGAAAGCATCCTAGTGCACTGGGGTGCTGGTCTCCTAACTGCCACTGCTCCACTGAGGCCAACTGAGTAATTTCCATGATGCAGCTTTGTTATGGTTTCTTCTTTTCCTTGAGAGCAGTACATTGCTATGAACAAGTACGTTGCTCACGTGCACTCAGTGCACACAACAAGGTCCTCACAGGCTGGACATCTGCAAACTTCCCTGACTGATGAACCATGAAGATAATACCTACCTAAACACTGAGGCCTTCAACCTGGCTGCCCAATAGTTTAAGATAGACTGAGAATTCAGGTCTAGGGAGCTTAGCTGTGGCATCAAATGTGTTTGTGTGCTCCAGCCAGTACTGCCCAATAGTTTAAGATAGACTGAGAATTCAGGTCTAGGGAGCTTAGTTGTGGCATCAAATGTGTTTGTGTGCTCCAGCCAGTAATTGAGGCCAACATCAGAACATTTAAAAATGTGTTCCAGGAAGCAATAAAGCTCTGGTCTTCAAGACATAAAACTTTGTGGTAATTGAAACATTTTTGCATAAGTCATAGAGACCTGACATACAGATTGCAAATTTAAAATATTTCAAAATCACTAATTTAGATCTTGGTCAATATATGTATTTTTTCTGATTAACAAAACTGTAAGTAATTGGAAAGAAATTGATTCTAATCATGAAATTAAATTGTAGTAAAAATAAAGCTTTTTAAAATAAATTTTGAATATTAACTTTCTTAAATCCCTTGTAATTTGTATTAATAAAATATCAATTTAATTTAAACTTTACAAGGCAAAGACGAGTTATCAAACTGGTTTAATAACAAAAGAAAAAGAAAAACATAAGCAGGTGAAGAAAATGGAATTAAGGAACGACGATCATTCCAACCTAAATAAGATGTAAGCAGAAAGAAATAAGAGCAAGAAGACAGCTCTGGAGATGAAGTGGAGACAATAGTCCAGAATTTTAACTGTGACAGACAGATCAAATCTTGTTATTAATAGAAAAGCTTGGCAGATATACTTAAGCACAGAGAGAAAAGAAATCTAGAAGAGAAAAAAATATAAAAAATGTAGACACTCAGGCAGACACACAGACACATCTACATGTGGACACATAGATATATACATAGACATACACACAGCCACATAAATACACACACAGAAACACAAACACAGAAACAGGCACACAGACACACATGCACATAAACATAGACATAGAAACACACCCAAACCCAGACACACAGATGTACATACACACACATGGAGACACACATACACACACACACACATACACACAGAGCAAAAAAGCTAGATGAGGAGAAATAGGAATTTTTATAAGAAATATTTTAAGGGTGTGGTGGTGCACACTTTTAATTCCAGCACTAGGGAGGTAGAAGCAGGCAGATCTCTGTGAGTTCAAGGTCAGCCTCATCTTCAAATTGAGTCCAGGACAGTCAGGTATACACAGAGAAACCTTGTCTCGAATATATATATATATAAAAGAATACATTAAAAACATGCTAACACACATTATTAAATATATTGTGTGATGATAGAATAAAATATTTGAAAACAAATCACTAGTATGTAAAGATAAAAACTGAAAAGATGAATAAACTGTGACGTTGTTGTGATGGATGCATATTATGAGACATGGTCATAATCCAAGGTACCTTTTGCAAGCAATGCCCTTCGCCTGGACAGAAAACAGCTAAAATAAAAGATCAGGTTGGCCGCTCAGCTTAAGCAGTTGTGTAATAGAGATGCAGGCTTACCTCCCACTTCATTGTGTCTTCAGGGTCATAAGTGCAGTCACCTCTTTCTTTTGTGAGATATGAAAGTCTTCTTTGCTTGGCAAATGTTGTTTAGCATCATAATAAAATAAGAACCTTGCCTGGATGGAAGAAGGGCTCATAAGCAGAAATGAGGTGTGCCTCTAGATCCACTCTCACTTCACAGCTGCAGGCCTGACTAGAAATCGCAGGGATTCTACCAAGATTCTGTGTAATAACAACTGTGCTCCCAAGAGTAGGAATGGCAGCAGCTTCTTTGTAAAAATAGCTTAAGTTTAAGTAAGGGATTCATTGACATATCATCTATGTTTATAGCAGCCTTATTTGTAATAGCTAGAAGCTGGAAACAACCCAGAGGTCCCTCAACTGAGGAATGGATAAAAAAAAACCGTAGTATATCTACACACTGGAATACTACTCAGCTATCAGAAACAAGGAAATCATGCAATTTGCAGCCAAATGGATGGAACTAGAGAAGCTCATCCTGAGTGAGCTAACCCAGACTCAGAAAGATGTGCATCTACTCACTTATAATTGGATTTTAGCCATATAGTACAAGATAACTATCCTACAACCAACACACCAAAAGGATCAGGAACATAGACTTTGTCACCTATCAATGGGACAATTTTCCCTAGGGGTGCTACCATGTAGGCCCACAGTATAAGAGGAAGCTCGTAGCCCTTATATGACTGTTGAACTGAGAGGGGCTGATATGTAGGGACACTCCAAATTGGAGGAGTGGGATGGGTGGGAGAGGGAGGAGAAGGTGAGAGGGTGGAACCGGGAGGGGTGGAAAGAGGGCACTATGATGGAGATGTAACTTGATGTAATAAATAAACATTATAATAAAAAATGCTGCTGTTGCTGCTGATATATAGATGGATAGATAGATGGATGGGTGGATGGATGGTAGATAGATAGATAGATAGATAGATAGATAGATAGATAGATAGATGACATGTAGATGACAGATATATGATAGATAGATGGTAGATAGATAGATAATAGATAGATAGATGACATAGATGACAGACAGATAGATGATAAATATAGACATAACAGACTTTATTTATCTGCCACACCGAGTCATTGAAGTATCAACACAAAAGCATTCAGTTATAGGAGTAAGACAGATGCTCCACAGTTATTGGCTATTAGTAAGTTTAAAAAATTAATATATTTTCAATTATTTATGTAATGGAAAGCAAGGACATGTGTGTCATAGTGCCCTTGTGTAGGTCAGAGAACAACTTGCAGGAATTGGTTCTCTTCTTCCATCAAGTAGATCCTGAGAATTGAACTCAGGCCGCCAGGCTTAGCCACAAACACCTTAACCCATGGAGGCATCTTGTATGCACTATTAGTGATTAAGGCGTGCATAGAATGCCCCTGCACAGAACACACAGTGTTCATCCACATCTATTACCTCATCACAGTTCTCAGAGGAGCACAGCTGTTGGAAATCTCACTGGCGTTCTCCCCAATGGCTGTCATTTTCCATGTTCCACCAGTGTCCTTAGTGAAGCACCTTTGTTCCATGCCTTCCCTGTGGCTGCCTCAGAAATTGATATTAGGTGTAATTAGGGTCAATAGCAAGCAAGAGAAATGTTTCTGAAAGTGAGAGCTGTGGTGGATCTTTAGCTCTTGAAGCTACTGAAGGGAATGCCAGGAGAAGACATCTGCCTCTGGCCTATGGGCACTGTTCTGGGTGGATTCTATGGCAGAAAAACTTCATTTCCCATCACAGTAGAGTACCAACCTTGAGAGTAAGTCCAGACTTCTGAGGAAGTTGGCAGAGACAGAAGAAAAACTGGAAAGGCTGCAGTGGGACCATAAAATCTCCAAGGTGAGACTCAGGCAGAGGTGTGAATTATCAACCAAATTCTTTCAGAGCAACTCCTGGTTGAGGTGCTTCCTTCTTTTTCTGCTCCTACTCAGCATTCCAGGAGCACCACCTAAGCCCTAGCTGGCTTCAGATCTTGGCTCAGAACTTGGAGTAAAAGACAGTTTATGAATTTTATAGTAAAAAATTGCTTACAGGACTTTTGTTTTATTCATTTACTTTACACTGTAGAACATTTCTGTGGTAAACAGTTACCAATTATTACAGACTTTTGTCAGGTTGTACCCTCCTTGTCACCTCTACTGAGTTCCCCATCACATGAACTCAATTATCCTCCAACCAATTTAACTCTGCTGTATCACCCATCTCATTTAAGACCCTGCTCCTCTCTCTTAAGCAGGAGGCTTCAGAAGGAGGCTCAGTATGTGAATTTGTACTGTTGCTTCTCCTGGGTGTGAAAAACCCTTGTGCCAATCAGATCAGTGATCTAGAAGATCAAGTCCTTGTCTTTGCCCAGGCACATTCACCTACCTGTGGGACAAGCTTTTGTGCATTTTCACATATTTATCTTCTGGCAATGATGGCATTTCCTACTTTAGGTGAAAGGTGAATTCTTGCTCAGCCTGAAATTCCCAATGGAGTGTATTTTATTTTAGCATGAAACTGTCACACCCTGTGTTTATAAAAACACATTTGAGGTTAATTAAAAGACTATTTTCCTGTGTTATCTTTATACTTTCCATTGCTGTTGGATCCTGCCACCTGAGTGTTTCAGATAATGTGTTTATCACGTTAAAAGGCAGGCTTCTCACAAACAATATAAAATACCTGGGGGTAACTCTAACCAAGCAAGTGAAAGACCTGTATAACAAGAACTTAAATCTTTGAAGAAAGAAATTGAAGAGGCCATCAGAAGATGGAAAGATCTCCTATGATCATGGACAGGGAGGATCAACATAATAAAAATGGCCATTCTGCCAAAAGCAATATACAGATTCAATGCAATTCCTATCAAAAATACCACCACAATTCCTTATAGACCTGGAAAAAGCAATTATCAACTTCATATGGCATAACAAAAAGATCCAGAACAGCTAAATCAGTCCTGTACAATAAAAAACATCTGGAGGTATCACCATCCCAGATTTCAAGCTATACTACAGAGCAATAGTAATGAAAACAGCATGGTACTGGTATAGAAACAGACCAGTGGATCAATAGAATCGAATTAAAGACCCAGAAATGAACCCACACACCTATGGTCACTTAATTTTTTACCAAGAAGCCAAAACTGTACAATGGAAAAAGGGCAGCATCTTAAACAAATGGTGCTGGTCAAACTGGATGTTGACATGTAAAAGAATGAAATTAGACCCATACTTATCACCTTGTACAAAACATAAGTCCAAATGGATCGAAGACCTTAACATAAGGCCTGACACACTAAATCTATAAGAAGAGAAAGTGGGAAAAACCCTCGAACTCATTGGCACAGGTGACAACTTCCTGAACAGAACACCAACAGCTCAGGCTCTAAGACCAACAAGCAATAAATGGGACCTCAGGAAACTGAAAAGCTTCTGTAAGGCAAAAGACACTGTCATTTGAACAAAACGGCAGCCTACAGATTGGGAAAAAAAATCTTCATCAACCCCACATCAGACAGAGGGCTAATGTCCAAAATTTACAAAGAACTCAAGAAATTGAATGCCAAGAAACCAAATAATCCAACCAAAAAATGGGGAGGATAGCTAAACAGAGAATTCACAAAAATAGAATCCATAATGCCTGAGAGACACTTGAAGAAATGCTCAGCAGCCTTAATCATTAGAGAAATGCAACTCAAGATGACTCTGAGATTCCATCTCACACCTGTCAGAATGGCTAAGATCAAAAACTCAAATGACAGCACATGCTGGCGAGGTTGTAGAGAAAGGGGAACACTCCTCTATTGCTAGTGGAAGTGCAAGCTTGTACAACTACTATGGAAATCATCTGGCGATATCTTAGAAAACTTGGAATAGCTTTACCTCAAGACCCAGCCATACCACTTCTGGGCATACATCCAAATGATTCCTCACCAAATCACAAGGAAGTTTCGTCATCTATGTTCATAGCAGCCTTATTTGTAATATCTAGAAACTGGAAACAACCCAGAGGTCCCTCAACCAAGGAATGTGTTTAAAAAAAAAAAAACTGTGGTACATCTACCCATTGGAATACTACTCAGCCATCAGAAACAACAAAATCCTGCAATTTGCAGCCAAATGGATGGAACTAGAGAAGCTCATCCTGAGTGAGATAACCCAGACTCAGAAGGATGCACCTGGCATCTATTAACTTATAGTCAGATTTTAGCCATATAGTACAGGATAACTATATTACTGCTAATGCACCAAAGGGAACAGGAACGTAGACTTTGTTTCCTATCAATGAGACACTTTGCCCTAATGGTGTTGCCTTGTAGGCTCTCAGTGTATGAGGAGGCTCTTGGCCCTCATACGACTTCTGAACTGGGGCAGGGGACCGTTATGTATGGACACTCCACTCCAGAGGAATGGGATGGAAGGGATAGGGGGTAAAGGGTGGGAGGGCAAGACTGGGAGGGATGGAAAGAGGATATTGTGATGGAGATGTAACCTGAAGTAATAAATAAATATTTTTTTAATGCAGGCTTCTTCAGGATGTGATCACCTCCAATATGCATTTTACCTCAATCTCTAGGCACCATATATGGCTCACAGTCAGGCTCAACCCATAAAAATAAACAGAATGAGGGATGAAAATATCTTCAAATGTCTTCACTTCAAATTACATTTAAAGATCAAAATGAAATGTTGGAGTAAGTTTAGATAGGTATTTAGTAGCACAATGGTCGATCTTGTCAATCAAAAAAATATTCAGATGATTAACCAGGAAATAAAAGGATATGGTATTAGGTGCTAGGAAATGCTATTAAAACACTGTATTTCAGGCAGTGAAGATCGCTCAGTGGGTAAAGTGCTGGCCACAAAAGCTTAAGGACCTGTTTGAATCCCCAGAAACCACAAAAAATCTGGGTAGTAGGAGCTTGGGTTCCTAATCCTAGCATGAATAAATAAATAAAAACAGAGGATTGGCTATAAAAATGCAGCTCTGACTGCACCTAGAGACATTGCAGATGTGGCTGCTGTGTCACATGTGCATCAGTAGGTAGCAGAGAGGAGAGAGGCTATGTCTACATTCAGTGTTCTGACCTATGAACATCTGAATAAATAGTGGCCTAACATTCCTGGAACAAGCAAGCCAGAGACCAGTATCAGTTTGCCGCCATGGGGCCTGGACAGGGACCAAGCCTGTGATGACCACAAGCCCATCACCAGACAAGTCAGATGGGCTTTCAGGACAGGAAGCAAGCCAGAGACTAGAAGAATCCTGCCTGGCCCTGGATGTGGGAGTTGTGGGTGAGTCAGCCCTGAGGGTGTGAGTGTGGGAGAGCCAGCCCTGTCTTATGTCTGTTTGTGATAGTGTTGTTGAGGGAAAGGTCCCCTCCCCTCCATTTTCCCCTCATCACCAATGACAGACAGGAGATCTGGCCCTGATGGGGTCACAAAACAGGAGAAATGTCCCTGCCCCTCACATGCCGTAGCACTCAGGAGAACAGGCCCTGCACCTCACCTCAACAGCACAATACAGCTGGCCCTGGATGTGGGGATTATGGGAGAGCCAGTCCTGCCTTTTTTCTGCTTTTCAGTAGTGTTGGTAAGGGAGAGATCCCATCCACTCTATGATGCCCTTGACATATGTATCAGGTGGGAGAGTTGGACCTGATGGGATCATGAGAGCAAGAGAGCTGGTCCAGCCCCTTACCTGCTGCAACACTCAGGAGAACAAGCCCTGTACCTTACCTGGGTAGCACAGCAGAACTGGCCCTGGATGTGGGGGTTGCAGGCCCAGAACCAAGTTTTTGAGTTGACCGAACCCAACATACACCCCATGGACTGATGGAGTGCACAAAGAGGCCAGTTTCACAGAACTCACAACTACAGGATCTTCATGACAAAGGACAACAGCAAGATATCTAAGAGGAGTCCTGGTGAGGTTCCAGTATTTCAAGTATCAGAAGCCAGAGACCTTGTACATTTGCAAGCAAAAAAAAAAAAAGTGTGGACAAAAGGGAATGTTGTGGGACACACTGAAATACACTACAGCATCCACAATGAGATTTTTTTATGTTGGAAAAGGTTGTAAAGGTAAAGAGTGGATCTAAGGGAGGTGGGAGATTAGAGAGAATAGAGTACATGATGTGAAATTTGCAAAATAATTTTTTAAATGCAACAGTGCAGCTATGAGTTAATCCACAAAGAGTCTTCAAGGAAATGTGAAATAAGTTCATGCATCCATTATTCTAGAACCTTTCAATAAAAATGTAGAATTTGTTTAACCAGCTGGCACCCTTCACAGTTCTTTTTTCTTCAAGAAACCAAGAGTCTGAATGAGTTAAAGAGGTCAGTAGGTTTTATTAGCACAGATTTCATAGTTAAGTGACAAATACATGCAGGAGGTTGACTAACTGCTGCAAGTCAGTTACTTGCTATTGCCAGTTTGCAAGACGGGTACGACACTGACCTTCGTCACACACAGAAGTCTATTCTGTAAAGAACTAGCCTTGCGTCCTTTCCTTCCAGACAAAATGGAAAGAGATAGGAATCCCCTGTGCAGAAGATGGTACCTGCTCTCTTTCCCATGTTTCTCTGCTATAATGTCAAATTAAATTGCTGAGCTTGTGGGACAAGGCAAAGCTTTGTGTCTTTGTGTGTCTTTCAAACCCTTAACAGAGACACACTATACTTAACAAGATCATTGTGAGCCCTAAGTGACATCACTGACTGAAATAGCCATACATGATGTTAGAGAAGTGGTTTGGGAAGTATTATCAGTTCACTAACCCTCTGACCCTTCTCACCAGTTCACAGGAAAAGATAGACTATTGAGGCTCAGCTTTTTCCACTGAAATTTGTATGCTAGGTTCCTGAAGGGAGAAAGTCCTCTATGAAGAAGCATGAGGGAATGATAATCTTCCAATTAGCACAGAGAAAAGGAAGGATAGTAGTTTTGTAGAGGATTACATGACTGAGTGTATACATAGGTAAGAGTACATATATTTTATAGAAAAGATTTTGAATGGGAAAAATTACAAAACAAACAATTTGATATTAGAAAGCTAGCTTGCAAGTGGATAGGTAAATTAAAAGTTTCAAAATGCTGCATCGATTTTGGTTTTGCAATGTTGAATTAGGACTTCACTTGACATGTCGAAAGGTCCTGGCAGGTATTTTAAATGAGTGGCTGAATCAGGTAAGTCATAATTATCTTGCAGTGCTCAGATATAATCTAGGCATGGTTCAACTCTTTCTATCCTGAGCCTAAACCCAGAATGGTGGTGGCAGCTATTGTATGACATTTGCAGAGAATTCTGACTTCCAGGTGGTTGAGTCTCTCAATAAAAGGACTCAGCAGGTGCTGACCTCGGTGCTGGAAACCAGGACTCTTCACCACTCACAGAAGTCCAGCCTTGCTTGCCATCTCATCCCCATTCCCTCTCATAGGACCTCTCAGCCACAACATGCTTATAAGTTGCACAGCGGCTACTGCTTCCTGTGGGAACTTCAAGTTCACTGAGCAGAAAACTGATTTTAAACTTTCATGTTATTCAAGGACATCAATAATTCAAGGTTAGGTGATAGTAATCCCTCAATATATTCTCCTGGAAATCAGGAGCTTATAGTCAGAAAGTCTACACCTGCCAGCAGCTACTGCCAAGGAATGTTCTATGTGTTCTGGGTGTTTTGCCCATCACATGTTTGAGCCCAGTTTCTCACTGCCCATGTTGGCTACTGGATTAGGACTTAATGCCGTATCATGGGACTATATCTGCTAACATAAAAGTATGAAGTCGTGGACATTTCAGGGCTTTAGAATTTTACTGAGCAAAAATGGAAAGAGATGATCTGCTACTTTGTATCGTTTTCTATATTCAACAATTTTTATTGTAAAATGTGACTAATTGCATTATGCAAGCTAATGGAAAAAATCCATGTCTCATTAAAATAATTTGTTCTTTTAATGCCAACTCTTGTATTTATTCTTTGACCATAACTGTATCTGTTCCTAATGTCTTTACCACTGTAATGACACCTGAACACCTACCCTGTTCATCCCTCTGTTGTCACTCTTGCACACTGCCTTTCTTAAGGACTGTCCTTTAGATAAACATGTGTACTTGCTTCATAGGTATCAACACTTTCAGAGGACATGTCTTATGTTATTGGCCGAGGATTCTATGAATATAGTAGTGTATTTGAATTTTTCAGGCAGATTATTAAACATTTTATTATGAAAAATTAAAAATATTATAATTATAAATTAAAGAATTAAGCAAAGTCAGTTCAGAATGGAATTAAGAGGCTGGAGAGATGGCTCAGCAGTTAAGAACACTGGCCAATCTTCTATAGGATCTGAGTTTATTCCAAGCATCCACATAGTGGTACACAACTCTATGTAACTCCAGTTCTAGGGAATACATTTCCCTCTTCTGGCCTCCATGGCCAGAAGTACACATATATACAGACAGAACACCCACATATACACACAATAATAATAATTTAAAAATGGAATTAACTGGGCTAATATAGTCTGATTTCAGGTCCTATAAAATTTCACTTTCAATTTAAGAATATCAAATCTTGTGACTTTTTATTAGACATTTTCCTGTGTCCTGTGGCTGTTTGATTTGGTACTCAGTCACACCAATGCTCAAATAATCACATCAGTGCTTAACTGCTTTTAAACTTTTCTAGTTTCATATATGACATAAGTGAGCTATCTACACACAAGTCTTGGATTTTTCTGTAGGTGAAGGTTGAAATGGGTATACAGCAGGCATATCCACACACACACACACACATACACACACACACACATGTGCACACACTTGCACACAGGCACACATATTCACACTATAGAACAAGCCAGAATCCAGTCACATGTGCCATCATTGTAATGATGCTGTTCTGAAACATTCCCAGATGTTATTTGTCATGCAGGGAGATGCACTGTTGCCCTAGGATGGAGTTGAAGGTCTACTCAAGGAGAAGAGTTGAATTTTGAGACAGAAGCTATGTACTAAAGCATGCTTTGCCTGGTGGAACTCAGGCATAATGCTCCTTAGAGCATCACCTGTGGCAAGTGTCCCTAGCACAAATGTCTGGAACAGGACTGGTGAAATGAGACTCTAAAAGGTTGAGTGAAAAGCTGGGAGAGTTGGCTCAGCAGTGCTGGCTGAGCAAACATGAGGACATGGGTTAAATAACTGGAGCTCAGGTGAAAAGCCAGCCACAGCAGAGTGCACAGGTGATCCCAAGACCAGGTGGTAGACACAGGTGGATCTTAGGAGTACATTGGCGAGCTGGTCTAGCCTCCTGCTGAATTCCAGGTCCCCGTGACCAGCATTGTCTCAAAAAGTAAAACTAAGAGCAACTGAGCAAGACACATGGCATTAATTTCTGGTCTTCACATACATACATAGGTACACATGTACCCATGTACACACTTCTACTCACACAGGATCTTGTAAAGGTGAAGAAGAGGTCATATCACTGGGCCCCTCTGGTTATAATTTTTAAACAAGGACAATCAAATGGCTGAGGGTGTAATACAGCCATACTCTACTTTTTGGTAAGAAAAGATAGTTAAGGACATATTGCACTGACAGGTAAATTTATGAGACACTGGAGTTGGCAGGAGAGGTAAAATGTTTAGCAGGCTTTCAAGGAAGTGGCATTTCCTAACCCATGAGCTCACTCAGCCCAAGGAGAAAATGCAAAGGTTGGGTGAAGGAAACATGGGAGCAAGGGTGAACTGAGATGATGGACAGAATAATCCAGCCTCAAAATGGAATCTGACAGTGTACATTGCAGAAATGGTCCTGCTGTGGGTCACTATGGAGTGGACCATGAGACCTGAATGTGGGGTCTGAGGCTGACTGTGAAGCAGTCAAAAGTGTAGAAGCTCCAGTGTCAAGAGAGTCCCTTGCTGTGGGGACATCATTTACTGACATAGTTACATGATCCTAACAAACAGCCATGTTCTTTTTGGTTACACAAAGATAGGGGAACTGCACACTCATCAGGGTCTACTCTTGCTTGGGTGGGCTCCCCCATGGACAGGGGCCCTGCCATCCTGGCCTCTTATTTGAGGTGTATTCTCTAGTTTGCACAGCGGGAACACAAGATATGTGTACTTGTTTGATCAAGATAAAATCTGCTCTATAGATCTATATACATATTTTCAAAAGAAAATTTGTTCACAAGTAATGTATTTCCTAAGTTACTTCAAGACATGCCTTTCAGGCACAGGAGACATTGAATTCTGTGTAAAATTGAGATTTCAATGTTATTTTCAGACTGTGGGATTTAGATATAGTCTTCTACTTTTATTGCTATGTTCATTAGATTTTAATTCTTGAGCAATTTTAGTTTCAGAGCAAAATTGAGCAGAGAAAGCTGAGTTCCCACATGTTCCCTAGGTTCTGCCTCCCCATACCTGCACAGCCTCATCGCTACCAAACTTCCTGAAACTAGGTCTTTCTATCTCTTGCAAGCAATGAGCTGATGTGCAGTTCTGTTATCAGCTACAGCCCATGACTTCTATTAGGGTTCCTGCATGCTCATCATTATAGTGTCACACACTGGTTCAGCATTCTGTAGTTCTTCTGTGGGTCATCTGCTTACTTTTCTCAGTTACACATATTTTAAGATAAAACAAAAAGGAGAGACATATCAAACTCTCTCATAGGCGAAGATGTATCCTTTCACCTTATCCCCTCACCATTTTGTGATAAACACAGGGATAGATCTTCCAGACACTACCAGAGGTCCATGTGTCTCCAATATGTGTCCCTGGAGAGTTTTCCTCAGATACCATGAGCTGCATCTCCCTGGGTTCCTCAGGGAGACACTGAACAGATAAAGAGTGGTGTAGATTCCTGAATGGTTCAAATACCTGGAACATGTCATTTTCACTGCAGAAACATGAGCCTGATTGCATGGTGGTTCAGTTCTATCTCTGCCTCACCCTGCTTCTTGCTAAGTGTTACCCCACTGGAAACCCAGTTCTGAGAGGTGGCTCTTGTGATTATTGTCAAGGGTTAGCTGCTGTTTATATTTTCCACATTCAGTGCAGGAGTGAAGTTGGCTTCTGAAATCTACATCATCAGTCATGGTAGAAACACTGTGGGGGGGGGGGTCTGCTTCTCACATCATCTTTGAGGAAGCCCATGGGTCAGGCCAAACTTCACAGAAGCATGCTTTGACTGAGTCTTTTATGTCTTCTGTAGGAATTAAGAGAGATGGACAGAAGCTGAAATGTGGGGAGGAAAAGCTCTGCTTAGCCCTGACAACAAGAAAAATGGTCACCACTTACATCTCTTATATATGGCATAATAATTGTTTTCTTCATGAGAAGAAAAAAATCACATCTGAATTGTAACTATTCCTGTGACTTATAAATGGATATCAAATAAGTTGTTTCCTAGGTTAAAATTATAACTTCAAGGACTTTGGATATAGTCGTTCACAGCTGCCTGTATTGGCCAGGAGGATACAGTCTACATTTACTTGAATAATTATCTCAGGCAGTTTGGCAAATCATTTAAGTTTTCTGCTGCATGACTTACCAATGAGACTATACTGAGGCTAGAAGCCAAGGAACAGGAGGCAATAACTAGGCTCAGCACCCCCTGAGCATGTGATTCACACACTGTGATCTCTATGATAAGGGGAGGACACTTGTGATGGTTGTGATGATAGGGGTCCAAAAAAGATCCAATGAGTTGCAATGCCTATATTTGATTTCTTTTGAATTTCTCTCTCTCTCTCTCTCTCTCTCTCTCTCTCTCTCTCTCTCTCTCTCGTGTGTGTATGTGTGTGTATGTACATACACTACAGGGCACAGGAGTCAGACAATAATTTTGAAGAGTCTGCTCTCTCCTTCTATCATGTGGCCTTCCGGGAATGGAACTCAGGTCCTCAGGTTGTTGGTGGTGACAAGTGCTTTTACACACCAAACCATTTCACCTGTCCAGGTGTCTCACAGGAATCATTACACTGATTTCAAAATGTCTGTTACAGAACTCTTACCTATGTGAAATTAGATCCTATTTAAATGAACACCAAACACCACAGCTTCTAAAACAGGGCAAGAATGGGTAACAGTTTAAATATGGCTGAAGTGGAAATCCATGATAGTTCAATTGGTAAAGTCTCTTACGCATCAGGACCTGACTTCAATCCCTGTGGGGATTTCTGGAGATAGGGTGGAAGTCAGAGGTTCCTGGATGGTCCCTGAGCTTAACACTGTAAAGACAGACTCCCTTTCTTCAATGGAACCCCCTCTTACCTCTGATTTGAGGATCCTAGATCCCCTAAGATGTGTCACACAGCCTAATCCTCCCCTTCTTCCCTATGTTAATGAGGTCTGTTGGTGCCTTGGCTTTCAGTCAATGACATCTATCTAGGTCTCTAGCCTCCCTGGAGTATTTTTCCCACCCTCAATGTCTATGAATTAATTAGGCATTACTTTTCCATTCTTATGATTGGACAATGCCCAGTGAATCATACACATTCACCTCCAAAACCCCTCCCCACTGCCCAAAGTAATATTATTCTCCTGATTCCCACTGTAAACTCTCTCTCTCTTTCTCCTTGCAATGAATGTCTGAGTCTGCTAATTTTGTGTGTGTGGAGGGGGATGGAAGTGCTCTTAATTCCATGAAGGATCTGCCACTGCTGTTTGCCTGGCTGGCCAGGCATGCATGGGCCACAGGCTCCTGCCTGGCCACCACTTAGCTAGGTCCCCTACTGTTGGCACCTGGAGCTTGTCTCTGTCCCATTGCTGCCACCAGTGGCCTAACTAGACTCACTGCTTGATTAGGCCACCCCATGGCCTCCGATGGACCTCTGCTCTTTTTCTTGAGCACCAGCCCCTGCCTCACTGGCTCTACCTGGCAGGCTAGCCCTGTTTGGGGTGCATGCTCCTGCTGAGAGTGCATGCTCCGCCTCTCTTGCACCACCTGCCTGGCTCTATGCCTGTGGTCACCCTTTTCTTCCCTGGCCAGCCCATCCTGACCTTCCTGGCCTAGAGTAGGACCACTCTTTTGAGTCCTGGCCTTAGTGCAGAGAAGTGTCACAGATCTCCTCTTCCAAGTTCCACCCTTTTCTGCCTGGACCTTTTTAGCCCATCCCTTCCAGTGGACGATCATTCGTTCCTGGCCTGATACCACACCAGGCTGGGAATCCCCCACTGGAACCACAACCCACAGAACCCACATTAAAAACAGTGATATGGCAGCATGTTCTTGCAGTCCTAGGCTTGGGAGACAGAAGTACATGCATATCTGTGAACTGTGGCCACCAAGTGTAGACTGCTTGTTGAGCTCTAGGCCAATGAGAAAGCCTACATTCACAAAGTGAGATGAACAGATCTTTAGTGACACAATCCAAGATTTTCTTCTGACCTAGACATACACATGCACACACATAGTCACATCCTCACACACACGTACACATATATACACACACATGCACACACATATACACCCATACATACTCACACATACATACACATAAACACACACACATACTCACATATACATGCATACACACACACACACACACACACACACACACACACACACATACACACTTACTTGGTGTGAAAGAAAATGCCCAAGATTATAGAAACATCTAATAAGAACTGGACATTGTAGCCCAGAATGAAGTTGAGGAGGACTTGGGATCAACAACTTGGAGTGAAGTCGGGAATGTGATCCATCAGGTGACACTTGTTCCTCAGGATACAGAAGGATGAGGGAAAGGGGCAGAAGCCTGTGAAGAGACCCACCCACCCTGGGACAAAGGGCTACTAGAAAGTGACTCAGAGTCAGAACAGAGGTCTTTGGTTTTTTGGGCTTTACAAGTTATGTTAGTGAGTCTAAGAATTGATGACTGATAGAAACAAAGTACTTCCTTGGGATCCTTCCTCTGCTGGGTTCAAAGGAGATGCAATGGCCTAGCACACAGCCAGGGGCTTTCATTAGGTCTCTTTCCCCTCCTAGTCACCCAGCCTTCCCTACCCTCCCCTCCCAGGCACTCAGCCCCTCCACTCCCTCTCACTCAGCCTTCTTCCAGCTCAGCTCCTCTGACTGATCTTGGTCCAGCACACACGAAAACCCGCTAAGCCTCAGGTTCAACTGTAAACTGTGAGAATGCTAAGATTATTTCTAAGTCCCAGAAAGTGGTAAAGAACTTATTTACACTCACATGTCAAACTTTCGTGCTGTCCTCTCAATGTCTAGCAGCAGCAGCAACAAAAATCCTCATAGTGGTGATGATCCTTAGGCAGGGCACATCCTCTTCCCATGCTTTTACAGGTTATAACTTGTCATCCGCACTCTTGAGTGGAATGTGCTATCTGAGGGACGTGTAGTGACATGTTTCACAATAGGTGAGCAGACGGCATCATCACACTTGAAGAACCCAGTGTGTTTTTTTTTTGCTAACACATGTTTTTTCATCTATCACATTATTCTTAAGGGAATGCACTTTGTGGGAGGGGGATGGGGAGGTGAAAGACACTTGATCCATACTCTACAAGCCGGCTTTTCTTCAGGTCCTTACAGTTTAAACAGCAACAAGACCAACAAAAACAAACAGAACAACAACAACAATAAAACATCTGCAGGAAACAAAGCTTCATAAATACAGAAGCCTCAAGGGGATTCAAAGAACTGGAGCAAAGACATCTGCAAGGAGGAGCAGCTTTAATTTTACCTCTATGCTATGCAGATCTTTAATGGGTGCCACAGTTCATACATGAATCCACTTATGATGGATTCAGGAGGAAATGACTATCAATATTGTTTTTAATATCATCATCTGCTTGCAAGGCTGAGGCAGGAAGACTGACATGATATTGGGCTAGCCTGAGCTACATCATGAGTGTCAATAAAACAAAACAAACAAACAAAACAAAGCAGAGTAACACTCTTCAATCTGAAACTTCACTTCTCTGAAGCAAGTATGTGGCAAGCAGCTTCTGGAAGCTCTGAAGAAACTGGTTAGAGAAAGCCTCTCTTTATCCTTCACTCTGGAAACCAAGAAGTCTCACTTGTTTGGCTCCATGACTGGCAGATTGCACAAACCAAGTTCCATTGTCTTGGAATGGGATGTCTGCTGAAGCTCATAGGCCATGGGTGGCCATATCTGAATAGAAACACTCAGTTTGCAAAATGTCCTATTTGGTTTATTTATCTATCTATCTATCTATCTATCTATCTATCTATCTATCTATTTATTTATTTAATTTATTTATTTTCAGTTTGAAAAATGACTATTGTAAAGGGATTTAGACAAAAGGAAAAGCCCATGAATGGAAATGAGAAATCCTGGCATTGTGAGGCAGAAGAGGAGTAATTAGTCAATGCCCTATAGTGGAAAGCATTGTGCATTTGACAATTTAAAAGTAGGTTTTTGCATTAGTTACTTTTTGTTGTCATGGTAAAACATCACCACCAAAGTGACTTGAGGAAGTAAAATTTTATCGTGGCCTATCATTTCAGAAGGGTACAGCAGTGGCAGCAAGAAGCTAAAAGTTAACATATTGAACCTCAAGTACAAAACAGAGAGAGAGAGAACTGGGAAGATACAGACCTTTAAACTCTCAAAGATTTGAGTGATGCGCTTTCTTCAACCAGGTTACATCTCTAAACTTCTCCAAACAGTACCAATAACTGGAAAACAAGTATTCAAATACATGAACCTATGGGAGACACTATCATTCAAACCACCAAAACCTTCCATAACAATACAACATAAGGGCATCAGAGAAATCCCACTGGATCCAGCACGGAGAAGTAGACACACACACACACACACATACACACACTCAGGCACACAAACATGCACATGCACACATACACACACTCAGACACACTCACATGCATATGCACACACACACACACACACACACACACACACACACACACACACACAAAACCTCTGGCAGTTCCTGGAAGACTGGATGTCAGTAAACTCATAAATCTTCTTCCTCCTCTTCCTCCCAGCTAACACACAAGTTTAATTTATATAAAAACATATTGCTATTGTCACTAAATTAAGGACAAATATTCCCTGGCAATGAAGGCCTTATAAGTAAGAGGCTGACCAAGTGTCTTGGGGACACTTTGACCCTGCAAAGTGACTGCTGTTGGAGAAGCACCTTGATAGGTACTTAACCCAAACTTCTAGAGACTTCAAGGAGACAGATGTACAAGGCATCTGTCTTCTGCCATTTTGTCAATACTGAAACCTTATTGGGACTCCTTTCTGATATTTTGTTGTTGTCCTTTGTCATGGAGATCCTGTAGTTTTGGGTCCATGGAACTTGCCTTTTCGTGCATTCCAGCAGTTCATCCTTGGGTTATATGTTGGCTTGGGCCAACTCAAAGACTTGGTCTGGGCCTGCAACCCCACCCATCCAGGGCCAGTTCTACTGTGCTACCCAGGTAAGGTGCAGGGACTACTCTCCTGAGTGCTACAGTAGGTAAGGGGCTGGACCAGTTCTCCTCCTCTCATGATCCCATGAGGCCCATCTCTCTCATCTGCTACCTATGGAGAGGGCATCATAGAGTGGAGGGGATCTATCTCTCAACAACACCACCACAAAGCAGACAAATAGCAGGGCTGGCTCCCCAACACTCATACCCTCAGGACTATTTCACCCTCAACTCCCATATCCAGGACCAGCTGGACTGTGTTTCTCAGAGAGGTCAGGGCCTCCTTTCCCAAGGACTGCAGCATGTTAAGGGCAGGGACAGCTCTCCTGCTCTTGTGACCCCATCCGGGCCAGATCTCCTGTCTGTCACTGATGATGAGGGGAAAAGAGAGGGGAGGGGACCTCTCACTCAACAAAGCTACCACAAACAGACTTTAGGCCAGGCTGGCTCTCCCACACTCACAACTTTGGGACTGGCTCACCCACAACTCCCACATCCAGGTCCAGGCAGGATTCTTTTAGTTTCTTGCTTGCTTCCTGTCCTGGGAGCCAATCTTGTGATTGCCTGGTGCTGGACTGGTGATCATCATAGGCTGTCCAGGCCCCTGGTGTCAAACTGGTATTGGTCTCTGGCTTTCTTTTTTCCAGAATGTTAGGCTACTATTCATTTAGATGTTCATAGGTCAGAACACTGAATGTAGATATAGCCTCTCTCCTCTCTGTCACCTACTGATGCACATATGACACAGAAGCAACATGTGCAATGCCTCTAGGGGCAGTACCTCCAGGTTCCTGCCTTTAGTTCCTGCTCTGACTTCTCTCAGTGTTGGACTACTACCTGGAAGTTTAAAATAAAATAAACTCTTCCCTCTGAAGTTATTTTTAAAAACAGTGTTTTATCACAGCAATAAAAAAGTAACTAAGACAGAACCCAAGTTGCAGAAAAAGTAAATGATATTCCTAGGACTCTGTAGCAGGAAAGACGGTGGTTGGATGTCTGTCTCACTTGGTATATCCTGCTTCTCTGAATTTCAACAGGACATCAAGTAATGGGTGTCTCCCAATATATGAAATGCAAGTGATATCCTTTCTACTGCTATGTGACTTACACTCCATAAAGGACAGGCACAAAGCGTGTGTTAACACATTAGCTGTGTTGATGTTTAATATAAATTTAATATGCCTTCCAGTTTTAATATGTTAATGCATTCATGAATGAGAGAATGAAGACTTCTTAATAAAAATGGAAACTTCAAATTCTTGGTATCCAAAAATAGATGTAAGAAACAGCTGCCCTGGACAGCAGTAAATACACTCTGGAAAGTAATATAAATTGATCAGTGGGTACTAATGCACATTCAGCATGGGTAAGATGTTCAGTGTATTACACGGTGGGGTACTGTCTGACTTTCCTTTCTGTTGCTGTGATAAAACTCTTGAGCAAAATGCAACTTAGGGGAGGAAATGGTTTATGCAGCTTATAGTCCTGGTCATAGTTCATTATTGTGTAAAGTTGAGGTAGGAAAACCAAGTTGGAACCCAAAGGCATACCTATTTGTTATTACATACTCTACTACCTTCAGCCAAAGAGCTCAACAGTGAGGACACTGCTTGCTGCCTTATTGACTGCCTCAGGCTCAGCTGGCTTTCTTAAAGGGCCAGGACTACCTGCCCAATGCTGCCTAAAGTAGACTGGCCCACCTTAATCAATTAGCTATGGAGACAAATCCCATAGACCTGCCCACAGGCACTTTAATCTGGGCCATCCCTTCCTTGAGAATCTCTTATCAGGTGATCCAGTCTGTGTCTAGTTGACAATTAAAGCCAAGAAGGGCAGGTATAATAGATAATAGATTTATGGATCATTATGCTTATATAAAGTGATAGAGGGAGGTACACAGCCAATAGTTAGTCTGAATTTTGAATACCAGTGTGTCTTTCAGGCTCCATTTTCCCACTGACTGGAATTGGCTCCCAATCAGTAGATCCTGAGAGGAGAAGCAGGGGTGGGAATGGCAGGGTTGGGGATGGGGTGGAGGTAGGATTGGGGGAGGTAGGGAGATTTGGGGTGGGGGGAGTAAAAGAGAGCTCAGGCAGTTTGAGTGGGACAAAAAACAGACTTCTTGGGAGACAGTTCCAGTGAGAAAGTTCAATCAATTGGGGGCACATAGGCTACTTAAACCTTTGGGGAATGGGTATGGGTTTTTGGGGGTGAGTGTACATTGGCCTGGAGCCAGGGTGATGGGGATACTTCATTTGCATAAGAAGGAATTCCAGGTACTGCTTCTGGTAATGACCCTATAAGAGAAGAAGACTTTTAAACTGATTATCAGGCTAAAAGACCTCCTGTGGGCGTGGGCAGGGGCAGGGGGGAGCAGAGGTGGGGACACAGTTCTACTTGTGCCGGGATATACAGATCCAGGGCAGTGGGGTAGTGGTCATGTTCCTGCCAATCTCATGATGAGATTTCCATAGTTTGGACACACCTCAACCTTATTCTTGCTCTGGGCTGGCTCCTTGGTCCCATGGCTCTCTGGCCCCACATTAGTGAAAATATCTTTGTGTATATATACACACATGTTCATATGTATATATAGAGAGAGGTTCAGGTGGACATCTAGTGTCCTTCTCTATTGTTCTCCACCTTTATTTTTTGAGCCAGGGTCCATCACTCAAGCCAGAGCTCTCTGATTGACTGGACTGGTTTGCTAGCAATCACTAGGAATTCTCTCTTCTTCATACCCTCATGCCAGGGTTACAAGTGAATGTTTCCATGCCTGACTTTTGGAGGATATAGATCCAAATATAGGTTCCCATGCTTGCTCAACAAGCACTTTTCTAGCCAAGTCATTTCCCCATCTCTATTATAACATCTTTGAAAAAGGAAAAGGAAAAAGAAAAAAGGCAAAAATATAAAGCATGAAACAAACAGCAAATTACATATTAACTGTCAATATCGTGGGATATTTAAACATTACTTTAGAGCCACTTTAAATATATTGGATAGCAATAAATATAGATTGTTCCATGGATTGATTAAAACATAAAAATATTTACCCTCACTTTTTCAAACCAAGACCTTAATATATTTTCTTAAAACTTCAAAAACTTGTTTGAAGTACATAATGAATTCATTTACTCAGCTCCTACATCTTTATATTTCCTATTTAATCCTATTTGCATGAAAACAAAAGTCTTTATCTAAGATCTACAGGATCATTTATACTTACATTCTTCCAGGTCTTCATGATGGATCACAGAGACAGTTTCCACTGTGAGTGATACAAGCCACACTGCAGCCAATGTTCTGTCCGTAGTGCTCCTCTGAGCAGTTTTCTGGCTCCCACACAATGTGTTGACATTTGCATAAATAGGGAAGACAAAATGTTTTCGAGTCTGTATTTTTACCCTGATTTCCATCAAATTGTGGCTACACATCCTGGGCATTTTTCATAGACCTACCATGCTCAGGGATATTCCCATTCACCTGGAGCCCACACTGATCCTAGTCCTGAGTCATCTGTCACTCACTACTTCACCATTTCTGTGGCCCTTTTTTCCTCTACCTCAGTCCCCCAAGGACTAAGATTGCAGGCATACAAGGCATACAGGCATCTAGCTTCCTCTGATTGTTAAGATCCATATTTCATCTTTTGTTCCCTGTAATCTCAGTACCATTTACAGGCATAGTTTTCTTTGTATTTCCCTCCAATCTACTTGTTAACATCAGGGAAATGTGATCAAGCCTTTTCATCTCAGGATAGATAATGTTCTTGTTGTTTATCAAAGGTAAAGGATTTCTTTAGGAAATGCAAAGGAATGCCTAAAAGTTAGTATAAAACTAAATTTGTTGAATTTACTTCCTCTCATTTTGTGATGTTAAAATTTGAGCCCAGGTACTTTTACAACTGGACAAGCTTTTACCACTGGCTCCATTAGTAACTACACTAAGGATAATAAGAACTGGTTTTAATATGAATTCAGGATACAATTTTAGAAAACGGAAATTAACTTTATGGCTTCACATCAGCAATAAGAACCACTAAAGATAATTTAGCTAGATGACAGAGTGGGAGAAGTGGGCATTTGAGCTGAAGATCTAGGCTTAACGCCTCACCCTCCTCCTTCTTAGCTGATCAGCTGGAGTCCCTCTGTTCCCTCAACCACTAGCTGCAGATCAGAAGACTAAAGCCTTGCAGAGACAGTGTGTGACACATCTGGCATGGGTGATTACCCAACATTTTTGATCTCTTGTAAAAACAGAATTCCAGTCAGGAGCTCAAGACAACACTTCACTTGTCCACATTATGATGCCATGTCAGACTTTCCATATAAAGTATCCACTGAGTTCAAGGTGCCCTGAAATACCTTGAAAATGTTTCTTTTTTAACTCTCTGTTTAGAATAAAAGTATATCCCATCAACAGTAAAAATAAATAATTAAATAAATAATATAACATAAAATAAAAATTTAAAAACTTTTTAAAAGCTACATAAACATTTTACACATCCTCTCTTTCATTAGCCACAAACTCATTAATTTATGGGTTGCAGAATGTAACATTTAAATTTTTATTTATGATCTGTGATTTTCCCATAATAGCATGTTTCATTTCATCAACTGCTTGCTTACCCTGAGGTGTCTGATAAAATATGAAAGACAAGAAAAATGCTCGTTTTGTTTTGTGACAATTATTTAAAAATAACAAGTCAGCTCTATGTCACTTCCCAAAGGTGACAAATGACTTTTAAAAAATTGTACAGGATATCTATACTACAACCAACGCACCAAAGGGAACATGGACATAGACTTTTTGTTTGTTTGTTTGTTTGTTTTCTCTCCCTGTCATTGAGACACTTTTCCCTGGTGGTACTGCCTTGTAGGCCTCCAGTGTATGAGGAGGCTCTTGGTCCTCATATGACTGCTGAACTGGGGTGGATGACTGTTATGTAGGGACACTCCACTCCAGAGGAGTGGGATGGAAGGGTTAGGGGGTAGAGGGAGGGAGGGTGGGACTGGGAAGGGTGGAAAGAGGACACTATGATGGAGATGTAACTTGAAGCAATAAATAAATGATTTAAAATAAAAAAATCATCATGACTATAACATATTTGTGAGTTTAAACTGTTCAATTGTTCAATCCTAAGTTTATTAATGTTGCTAATTCAGAGCCATTGATCTGTACATGATCCAAAAGCCTCCTCCCTAAGGAATAACTTTCAACATACAGGAAGGTATTATTTAATCTGCCAAGAGAGGAAAGCAACCAGAAGTCCTACCTATCAGTGATGCTTATGAGCCACAAGAATGACCAACATGTCAAGTTATCCCTAAAGGTGTAACAGTGGCACTTATATCTTGGGTTAATTGGACTTAAGGCCTGATCTTTCAGAGAGAAATCATGCCTGCAAACCTGGCCTGTCTATGCCTAGTGAGGTAATGAATCTTAGAGCTGACTATTGCCAATTTCTCAAATTATTATAATTTCACTTCTCATCAAAGAAACTCCTTTTAGCAGCAGAGACTATAACAGAAAGTTGCAACTAGTCAAAAGGCAGAGTACAACTGACTGAAGTGGCCAGCTCCAGTGAATGCCTCTACAACATGACTTCTGCAACTAAGCTCATCACAGAGGAGGGAGCAGGAGGCTTTCAAGAGCCAGAGGACCAGGAATTCTGCTGTAAAATGCCTTCTCCAAGTGACAGGAAGCTTTACCCATGATACCTCAAGTACATAGCTGCTTAAACAAGACTTGAACAATGACAATACTAATAGATGTGCTAATTTGGAAAGGGGAATTCTCACCAGGCTCCACCCCTAGGTACAGAACTACAGGCAACTAATGATAGCTGAGAGAGAGCATTAGTCTTCCTCAGTGTCCTAGCTAGGGTTACTATTGTGATGAAACACTATGACCTAAGCAACTTTGGAAAAAGAAAAAGGTTTATTTGAGCTTATACTTCCAGGTAATGTTACATCATTGAGGGAAGTCAGGTCAGAAACTCAAACAGGGCAGGAACCTGGAGGCAGGAGCTGATACAGAGGCCATGGAGGAGCGCTGCTTACTGGCTTGTTCCTTGTGGCTAGCTAAACCTGTTTCTTATAGAACCCAGGATCACCAGCCCAAGGATAGTACTACTCAGAATTGACTAGGCCCTTTCCACATCAATCATTAATTTTAAAAATGCCTTACAGCTACATTTTATGGAGACAATATCTCAACTGGCATTACTTCCTTTCAGATAACCCTCGATTGTGCTGAATTAGCATAACGCTAACCAACACACCCAGGGATAAGTCTCCTAAGTGGTTATCCAATTCCAAGTGGACATTCCTACAAAAATATAAAGAGTGAAAAACCATAAAATGGTCTGAGCAGGTTCCATTTATATATTCAATTCACTTACATATGTAATATAAATATGTAATAATAATAATAATTAAGTAGTAAGAGGCCATGAATTTGAAAGGCAGTGAGGGTAGGGCATTGGGAGTGTTTAGAGGGAGAAAGGGGAAATGAGTTAATTATATTTTAATTAAATTTAAAAACAGAAGTAAATGTTACAACTTCGTCCACCATAGAAAAGTTTTGGATTTCAATTTATTATGTTAGAGTTTCCAATTTGCATAGCTCACTGTCAGCATCTGTGCTTAGTCTAATCTGAGTGTGAGAACAGGTCCAGAGGATGTGAAAAAGTGTCTTGGTTTCTGTGGTTTTCCATAGCTTCACCTGCTGGCTTCATCAACAGAGAGCTACTCAGTGTCTACTCAGGGCAGCAATAGCTCACTCTTGAGTTTTCAGTTCTTCAGTCCACAAAAAAGCCTGTTTATTGGTTTATGCTACAAATGTTATCCAGCCAGATGAGAACAACTATAATTAAAACATGCATATAGCTAATGCCACATTACAAAACAAACAACTATACCCTGAAAGCTGAAGGGAAATCCACTGTGGAATTCAGGGGTAATTGCCCACAGTGCTCCTCTCCTCTCTTAGCTTTGATTAATGTACTCTGTGCTTTTTTATGTCCTCTTCCATTTTGCATGGCTAGGAGATGAGAGCCTCTCCTTTAAACCAGTGCTCTCCTTGGGCTATCCTGTGTATCTCATCCAAATACAATGATGCATGAGGCAGTCAGTGGCAAGAACCTGGCTGTGACACAGATGGAAGGAGGGCATTTTGTGTGTTGACTCCCAGGGGTCCTCCTACATCTTAGAGTTCATGTGGTATTCATTTTGGCACTGCAGTTTCTCATCTGTGATCGTCACACCATCCATCTCCAAGAAGAAAAGGCCTCCAGGCCATTTTGAATGAGAGTCAGTGGGACAGGGAAGGAAGAGCAGCAGATTCTCATAGTGAAAGATGTTCGGCTGGGAAGTCAGAGACCAGCAGGTGTCTCATCAGAGTATCTGCCCAGCCTCTCCATCCAAAAGGAGGGCTGTCAATGTGAATGCTCACTTCTCTGCCCAGAAAGGGCTTCACCAAACATGGAGTGTCTAGCCCTGAGTGTCCCAACAGAGGGTCAGCATATCATTGACTCTAAATTTTACCTCTAAAGTATTTTTGGTTTTGTTTTATTTTTAGAGACCATAACCAAGACTGACTTTAATTCACTATGTAGCAATAGATGACCTAAATTCCTGGTCTACCATACATATTCTTCCAGTGCTGAGGTTGCCAATGTATACCACCATGTCCATTCTTCTTCAAAATGGTTTTTGATTACTGAAAATGGACAAGAGTTGCATCTTCCATATGACCTAAGACCAGAGAATCAGTCCATCAGCTATGCACCAGAAATCTAAGTTGCTCTTCAGTGCCCAGCTCCCTCCATCTAACACTTTTATCAGAGAAAGCCAGGGCTATGAGTAGTGATGCTGGGGCTGGCCTTTCCTGTTGATAATGACGGCAGCACCATAGAATAATCATGGATTTTTAGCAAGGACTGACTCTAAAATTCTCCCAGAAGAAAATGCAACTCAACAGATCTGCACAGCAATATGAGAGCAGGTGTTCAACTGACTCACCTCTATTGGGAACTCACTGCACATATGCACACAGGCAAGATGCACGTCAGCAACTGAGTACATCCAAATATTGTGGTTTATACTTTCAGCAGTGACACTGAGTACTGACGCTAACTTGCTTCAATATCCTTTTAGCCTTCAAAGCCAGGTGCAGCCCAGCTGCTGGGAGGAGCTTGGTGCTTCCAGATCGGCTTGCAGAGGAGGCCATAGCTCATGAGGGAAAGAAACCTTCCTCTTATTGGTTCCATCTGAATTTGACTTCCCTCCTGTTTTTTTTTTTTTTTTTTTTTTTCGGAACATCTGTACTTCAGACTACAAGAGAGTGTTCTTCAAATCTATTTTGTATTTCTATTTTAGGGCTCTGACTGGAAAAAAGTCATTTTCTGTTGTCTTTGTTTGAGCTATGTTCACCCCTCAGTTCATGACAGCAGCATTCCATTTTCCCTCCTGTGAGTCACTGGAAGACAAGCTCAGGCTTCTGGTGAATACTTGGATCACACATATATGATGGCAACTCATGCTATTCATCATGGAGATGGCAAGTCTCCCTGCTGCCGGGAGAACAGGTAAGTCATTTCATTTCAATTCAATTGGAAAAAGAGAGGTGTGTTCTATACATTATGTATATGGTATATGTCACTATACTGTGTCTTTATCCATTCTTCAGATGATGGGCCTGGGCTACTGGAAATTAAATAAAAATAAAATTATGTGAGCCACTCTGCTGCTACTTGTTGCTTTCGTGACCAACTTTCACTCACTGTCCAATGGATTTTAAACATCTACAGGATTCCCTCTATAATCCATGGGAGCAGTTTCCATACATGGTAAACCTGACAAAGAGAACGACAATGGGAACCCAAGTCTCATTGTGGAAGTCACTCACCTGATGAAGCACTAGAAGCACTTCAAGGCAGCTTAGGGTACAAAGTACTAAACATAAAGGGAATGATGTCTTCAAAGTCCTAGGTTGGGGACCAATAGAAGTGAAGTAAGGCACAAAGAAAACAAACTGAATCCAAAAAACAAGATGACGCTTTAATTCCATCCTCAAATATTCAGCAAAGCCCACCTGTCCTAGTCAGAGTTACTATTGCTGCGATGAAACACTATGACAAAAGCAACTTGGAAAGGGCAAGGCTTAATTGGCTTTACACTTCCACATCATAGTCCATCACTGAAAGAAATGAGGACAGGAACTCAAGCAGGGCAGAAACCTGGAGGCAGGAGCTGATGCAGAGGCCATGGAGGGGTGCTGCTTAATGGCTTGCACCTTGTGGCTTGTTCAGCCTGTTTCTCATAGAACCCATGGCCACCAACCCAGGGATGGCACTACCCAGAATTGTCAGGGCCCTTCTGACATCAATCACTAATTAAGAAAATACCTTACAGCCAGGTCTTATGGAGGAATTTTCTCAACAGAGGCTCCTTCCTCTCAGATGACTCTACCTTGTATCAAGTTGACATAAAATTAACTATCACATTATTTCTCCCTTCCTATGTAGAAATACTCATGGTTATGCCTTTCATTTGTAAAATTTACATAATTTCACTTCATGTTAACATCATAAGTTTTAATGAGAATTTAAACAATTTATAAAAACTTTGTAAATTATTATGACAAACTGAAAGGAGATACATTCCTTTTGTTGTTTTCTCTTAATGGAGTAAGATATTAAACTGAATAACATAATCATTTTCTCCAAGAAATTTGATATGCTAATAAGATGCCATTGGGTCATCATTTTATTGTATTGTTTATGTGTATGTTGGTTTTCAAAAAATATAACTCTCTTGTTTCAATTTTCTCTTAGAACAAAGTATGTCCTGCTGAACTATGTAGAGGATTATAGGATGACACACTGGGCTCTGTGCTATTGCTGTTTTACAGAGAATGAAACAGACAGCTCTTTACAGATCATTGCAACCCTCAAAACTGGAAGTCAAGAAAGACTCCACAAAAGGTATCAGTATGTACTATCTGTCAGTGAATTGGCTTAATGTGAGCAAGACAGACACATGGAAGGAAGGAGTGAACCTCATAATACAATCTACTGTGGAAATACACACTCCAGTTTGTGAGCCAGGCATTTAATACAGAAAAATGATACTATGAGATGGTTATTAACCCCAGTGTTCTATGAATTCTTTGGAAAGATGGCCACCTGATAGATTGGTGGAAAGAGCAGATAAAGATGGCATATTTGGATTACTATTATTTTAGGTGCCAATAGAGAATAGGTACTGAAATAATACCTCGATTCATTTAACCTTACTGAATGAGCAAATCATAAACCATTTTTATTAGTCATTGTTATCTATGTAATTCATGTGTATTCTGTAGCCTAGGGAAATTTGAGACCTTGAATGTCATGGTTCCTACTGAAGTGGACTATTATTTTTTTAATAATCTTAGTTCCTACCTAGGAAAATCATTAGCTTCATTTTAAGTTAACTTGATTATTAATGCCTAATTAATGGCCAGTCATGCTTCTCTTTGGCTTTCAAATGACTTCTTACAGGCTATTAATTTTGAGAGAAAGTTTTGGTGTGTGGACAACATTCAAGTGTATGTGGAGACACTAACATAGCTAGGTGAGCACACATATGTGAACATGTGTCTATGGAGGACAAAGAACAACCTTGTGTGTTGTTTCTCAGGCACTATTTATATTTTTCTTTTCTTCTTTACTCTTTTTTATTAATAATTTATGTTTTATTTCTTCAAGTTACATCTCAATCACAATCCCCTCCCTACTCCCCCTTCAGTCCCACCCTCCCACCCTCTTCCCCCTCAATCCCCCAACCTCTTCCACCTTTTTTTTTAAGTTTAAGGTATATCTTTTCCCCCTAACAGCTCCCCCTTTTAGTCCAACAACTGGTTCTTTCTCTTATAACAATAAATACACTACAAAACAACAGAAATAGGCCACAATTATGAGAGCTATATGGCTTAGCATACATTCCTAATGTCAAGTCCATATGTATTTGGCTCCTGATTTTAACATTCTACTATCTAACCATCTCCATGAGTTTAAAGTTCTGTATCTAACTCAGCTTTCATACTAACTTGCATCACAATTTTAAAAACATCTTCTTAGATCCAGAATACTCTCTTAATTCCTAAACAACTCAAAATTTAACTATAAGACTCTAGCTATCTATTCTTCAACCACCTCAGAGACCTGAGAGGGATAAATATATCTGATTATATAGGAAGTGCAGGGTCTACAGCTTCCAAAACTAAGAAATGACATACCAGTGGCTGCCTGGACAGTTCCCATTTTCTCTCCATACATTACAGCATCAATCTTCAGCCTTTTGGCCCCGTTTCTCTGACAGACATTGATCGTAGAGCAGGAATTATGAAGGACTTGCCTACCCTGTCTTGGCAGAGCTAGGCTGTTGACTTACCTGCTTCCAAGTTTTGTTCATTTTGGACAGCATTCTGTCTACAGTTGAAGCAAGGGGTTTTTCTTGCCAAGAGATAGGCTTGCCACTAATTCAACCATCTCCCACTGGAGATTCTTCGATGCTCATCTTCTACTTGGAGTAGAATAGTGGGTGATATCAGGAGCTGACATGTCTCAATATCAAAAAATCTTAAGAAAAGATCTTTGAATGCCATATTCTGAAGATCTCTTGAGGTTTTTGAAGACGCCCTATCTATCTCTTATATTTAGATAAGTAAATGTTGCTTGTCTCTTAGCAACTTGATTTCTGATTAGCTTAGAAAATAACTGTGATAGACTGTCATAGTACCTAACAAAATGACATGCTTGCATGACTATTAGTTTGCATTTTTTTGAGCAGGTTCACTCACTTGCCTGGAGTTTGCCAAGTAAACAAGACTAATGGTCAGTGAACAGAGTGTCTTCTGTATTTATTCACCATTTGAGTTGCAGCTATGTGCCACTATGCCTGGTTTCTTTAAAATATGTGTTCTGAAGATTAAACCTAGGTCCTGATTATTGAAAATCAAGTGCTTTGTCTACAGAGCCACCTCCCAGTCTTGACATCTTAGTTTCTTTGGATTGAAGTTATCATTACTTTTAAGGGGAACACTCAAAACTTAATGATGCTGATATGATCATGTCTGTTGCTCGGCATAAAATCCAATGACCAAGAAAACAGAATGAGACTTCCTCTTAGCTGCAGCAAAAATAATAATGAAGATTAAACTTTCCTCTGGAATGAAATGAACACACACACACACACACACACACACACGCACACACACACACACACACACACACACACACACACACACACAGAGCATGAAAGAGAGAATAATTCCATAATCAGAAGTTTCTTTTTAAGACTTCTGCCCTTTTAATATATTATCATTAAGTTTAGCAAAACATTTTTACACTTTCTTATTATTCTATTGGAAGAAGAAGAGTCCATTTCCTTTAGTGATGTGACTTTAATAGGTTGACCAACAGGGCATGCTCTAACCCCAATACTAGCTGAGTAACTGAAGGGGAAAGTAGAAAAATAAAACCTCATGTTTGTATTGGAAAGATGAGAGGGTTGTTGGAGGAAGGTCTAATACATTGCTTCTGACAGGCTGATTTCAATGCTGAAATCTGGTTACTGCCCCTTCTGAGGCATTCTCTTGATTGGTTAATAAAAGTCTCTGATGGCCAATTAGCTGGGCAGAAAGAGTATAGAAAGGTGGGACTTCCTGAGATGGAAATAGGAACCCTGCATTTTACACAGAGGACTCTCCCTTTCTGCTAGGAGACATGGACGCAGACAGACACATTTGCAAGCTCTGGAAGGTAACAACAGGCCACATGGCAGCTTGGGATTAGGTGGTCTGGGTTAGTTTAGATTAGCTAGTTGAGAGTCTGCCCAGCTAAGGGCTAAGTGTTGTAACATTGAAAGGTCTTGGTGTCAAGAGGGTGTTCTGGATCTAAGGAGATGTTTTTTTTTTTTTTTTAATTGTGATGCAAGCTAGTATGAAAGCTGAGTCAGATATAGAACTTTAAACTCATGGAGATGGTTAGATGGTAGAATGTTAAAGTCAGGGGCCAAATATGTATGGACTGGACATTGGGAATGTATGCTGGGCCATTTAACTCTCATAAATGTGGTGTATTTATTTCTGTTGTTTTGTATAGTATTTACTGTTATAAGAGAAGGAACCATTTGTTGGATTGAAAGGGGGAGCTGCTGGGAGGAAGAGGGTGGAAGGGTGGGACAAGAAGGGGGAGTAGGGAAGGGATTGTGACTGAGATGTAACTTGAAGAAATAAAAAAAAATAAAGTATAAAAAAAAAGGTCTTGGTGTATTTAATTATTGGGGAAAAGGCTACAGCAGCCTATAGGCCTCCACTCAAAGCAATCCAGGCCCATTGGTCTCCCACTGAACCCCAGGGACTGTTCTGGCAATTCTGCTAGTCTAATATAATAGTTTAGAGTTATTAATAAGTATCTTGCAGCTATTCTCCCAGCTTCTCTGGCAGACCACACTGCCATGTTGTCCTTCCAGGCATATAGACTTCTAAGGCAAATCAAGCCTGCCTATCTCGCCAAGCTGACAGCTGTTCTGGTGGCTTAATATATCACCTTATCATTATTAATGAAGATATTAGTTAATATAATTTAGGTTGCAGGTGGTGAAAATTACCCTTGATCCAGGGCTTTTTCCTCCTGACGGGTGGAACAAGTTAAGACAGGCCAGGTCTGCTGGCTTCCTGCCAGCCTGCTAACTGCTCTGCCCACCTAATCTTATAGTTTATACTTATTAATAAGTGCAATTTATAATTAAATTGAAGTTTCAGAGGGTAGTACGGAATGACCTCTATAAAGGAAGAGGTTGATAAAAAATATACTAAACATGAAACCCTGTTTACTTTTTCTGGCATGAACAATGAACTAAATTTCAAGTACAACTAAATCAAACAAAATAGTATTGAATTGCATTAAAAGTAACATGCACAGCTATGACTAATTGCCAGAAATAAGAACTGGTTAAACCTTTGATGCAGAGATTGAGAAAGTTGGGGCAATCTTCAGGTGGAAAGAGGGCAGAAAATTCATAGTGAGAGACCTTCAGAAGGAGGGAATATTCCAACCCTTCTGCCTGGTCACCTAGCGTTTAAACCTCACCAGTCTTTTGTGACCATGTAAGTGACACGTGTTATATTATGGTTAATATTGCCAACTTGACAATATCTATAATCACCAACAAGACTGACTCTAAATGAGTTTCTATATTGGGTTAATGGAGGTGGACAAGATCCATTTTCCATGTAGGCAACAACATCTCATGGACTAGGCCCCAGACTGAATGAAAATGAGAAAGAGGACTTACCACTAGAGCACCAACATTTTCTTCTTTCTGCTTCCTGATTGTGGATGCAACAGGACCAGCTGCCTCAATTAACTTCCCCTGACCCCACGATGAGGTGACCACATGAACTGTGAGCTAAGAAAAACCTTCCTTCCTTAAGTGGCTTAATTTCAGGTGCTTTGTCATAGCAGCAAGCAAGCAACTGACGCAGAAGATTTAGTTACCTGAAAAGTCCACAACATGGCCCAAAGGGAAGTACAGAATTACGAATAGGAATGTTAATGGAGGGTGTGATTTTAAATAAAAGTGAACAGAGCTTAGATAAATGCCATAATGTATCTTGATATTAACTCATATTATTTCTTATTGGTTTTACTTAATTATATATAAGATTGGACATTCAAGTTAAGAAGTTTGTTTTTATCCTTTAGCATTATTTCAGGTAATATTTCATGAGTATGTTTTACTGGGTAGGTCTTACATTTCTCCTAAATGTACCTACAAAACAAATAATTACACCCCACATGATCTACTGTAGTTCTGTCATAGGGTTTTTTGTTTGTTTGTCTGTTTTGTTTTGTTTTGTTTAACATGGAGATGTTACAAACACCTTTGGGATTTTTACACTGTAGACATTATATGCTTCCCAAAGTTTTTTTTTTCTGTAACTATCAGCAACTCGGCATAACACAAAATAATAACTGAGGAATCACAAACATTGTCCTCCCTGATGAATGGATTTTAATTTGAGTTTTAAGTCCACTATCTCAACCTTCACTGAACTCACAGCTTGTGAAAGGTGATTCATAGCTACAGGCCAAGGATAAAGAGGTAAGCTGAAGGAGTGCTGGTAAAACACATCCTCAGGCAGGTCCAAACTGAGGCACAAGTCTGGAAGAGGAGAAGTTGCTTTCAAGAGTTTGGAACACAGACTCTACCAAAGAAGGTAGGTGATAGCTTCCCAATGCTGCAGTGTTGGAATGGGGCCTGTCCTCATCACCTATCACAAACACACACACACACATGCACACACATGCACACAGAACTCATATTTAAAGGAATATGAAAGGATATGAAAGGACACAGAATTTAAAACTTCTGATTATTAAAACTGTGAGAATTTTACTAAGGTCTTAAAATCAAACTAATTGATAACATCAAAGACAGACACACCATGTGGAGCTCTTACCACAAAGGAAAGCTATGCTTATTATTCTATTGTTTAAAGTTTATATTGATGTGTACATGTGTTTTTTGGGGGTGGTATGGGAGTGAATTGGCCACAGAGTCAACAAGAGGGCATTGGATCTGCTACAGCTGGAGTTACAGATAGTTGTGAGTTGTCTAACATGGGTACAGGAACTGAACTCAGGTCCTCTGCAGAAACAATGAATGCTCTTAACTGTTCTCTCATCTCTTTACCCTCTATACTATGGTTTGGTAAATAAAAACACATTAAAGCTTAGTTATTATTTTTAAAGATATCTAATAAAAAGGATTTCTGAGCCCACTCGTTATGAGATCCAAAGAAGTGAAACTGCAGGTGAGACACTTTCAGTCATTGACTGAGTATTTCCTTGTAACCACTAATTAACAGGAACATGGCTATTACCATACTTGCTACACTTGGATGTGTTTGTCTGACTCACTTACTAGACTGAAGACCTTACAGGGCAGCTGTGTGTATGTAATTAAGAACCTTTTAAATCAAAACATGAAAAAAATAAACATAAAATTTTTGTGACACAGACCTGCTTAAATATATGAGCAATCATTGAAAGTGTAAATAAACTAAATGTCAGTGAAAATACAAATGATTCTACTTCATTTAAGAAACACAAGCTACAAGCAACAGACAAATGTTGGAATCTAGAAAGGTTGAAATTAAAGAGATGGGGGAGGATATGAGAGTTCAAAATGTGCCATTTACAAGGAACTAAATTTAAATGTAAAAATACAGACAGACTGAAAGTTATGAAATGGAGACAAATAGATCATGAGATGTTAATGAAAATAAAGCTAGGGAAGCTATATTCTCTCCAACAAAGTGGACAATGGGTTAAGGAAAAGATCCAGGGATGAGGAAGAGTCTCATTTAATGACACAGAAAACACTTCTTCATCAATACACAGCTATGGAGCAGCAAAGCAGAGGAGGGAAGTTAGAACTGTGGGGAAAGTTGCCCAGGGCTCTGCATAATCAACATTTCAGCTTCGATTAATGATCAAAGGATCTAGGTTTCATTAGCTCAGTGAAGACATGGCTGAGTTAAAGAATAACTGGAAATGGGCTATTTTCCCAAGCTCCCGAGGGGTATTCCCAAGATAGGCTATGTGTGGGCTCATAAAGCAAAATGCATTGGGAAATCACAGAAGTAAAGTAAATCAACATCAGAAAGATCACAGAAAACTCTCCCAAAGTATGAAAATTGAACAGATTACTTCTAAGACTTTCTTTCCTTCTCTCTATATAGTAAATATTAATATAGCATATATAATATATAGAAATATGTGTATATGTGTGTGTAATACAATATCCAGTATAGTATAAAATATATAGTACCTAATGTATAATACACACACAAATACATATGCATATAATTAAAACAAAAATTGTGTTTTGTGGAATGCAGCAGAAGTGCTCTAAATAAAATTTATAGCTTAGAGTTTGATTCTATATGATATATAAAAATAATTTTAGAAGATGAAAATTCAAAGAGCAACAGAAGCCTACAATACACTTGTTGGGGTAGTGTTAAGCATTCTAAATGTTAATTAATTGGTCCTGCTTGCTGTCTGTTTCATACATTGACTCTGATTGGTTAAATAAAATGCTGAGGCCTGAGATTGGACAAAGACAGAGAAAGGTGGGACTTCCTGAGATTAGAACAGAAAGTCTGTGCTTTAAACAGAGGATTAAGACATTCCAGCCAGGAGTAGCAGGAAGGAAGATGCACACCATGGTTTAGAAAAAAGAACTTCATTCCACATGGCCAAGAATATAGGCACATCATGGAGAATGGCAGTCCCAGGGAACGTATGTATATATGGGGTCATATTTGGGTAACAGAATTATGAGCTAGCTTAGATGGGCTAGGATTGCTCAATTCAGGCCAAGGCTTGTTAAAATCCATCCTGCTGTCTCTGTGTGCTCATTTATAATGTCTGGTTAGAGATTAACAGCTGCTGAACCAATTAATGATAATAAAAATTAAACAATTTAACTATGTATTTCTACAAATAGTGCCCAATGCAATGTAATTTAATTAATTTTTTAAAAATATTTTTTCCGCACGCCTTTAATCCCAGCACTTGGGAGGCAGAGGCAGGCGGATCTTTGTGAGTTCAAGGCCAGCCTGGTCTACAAAGTGAGTCCAGGACAACCAAGGATACACAGAGAAACCCTGTCTCGAAAAACCAAAAAAAAAAAAAAATATTTTTTCTACATACACTGAAGAAAAAAATTAAATTAAAGCAAAAAAATCAATGATTTTTCCCGCTGACACAGCAGGGCTGATGTACATATGAGTTCACATTGGTTGAGATAGCATGTGTAAGACCTATGCAGACTCAAGCCAGACAAAATCTGAACTTGGAGGGTGGGTATGATGCCCTACCCCTAGCCTGGGTGCTGTTGTCAACTGATGGCTACTGGGAGAAGAGGAGTCAGTTTTCTCTAAGCCTACCTCCTGCTAAGACCACCGATCTCCAGTGGAAGACTACATATCCAAGAATATTGGGGCAACACACATTCAACTTGATAAGGGTTTTTTGTTGTTTGTTTGTTTGTTTGTTTTTTTAATACATGAAGGTGGGTGGGAAGAGAAGGCAGGGTCTGATCTGGGAGGGCTTATGTGAGGTGCCTGAATATCATCAAAATACACTGTATAATTTCATAGAAAAATATAAAAATATGATCTTAAAAATATCAATATCAGTAGTGTATGAAACCAAAAGCTGGTTTTTGAAAACAAATCAATAAAACTGATGAAATTCTATCCAGGCTAAAGCAAAAGGAAGAAAAAGACAAAGGTAGTAATGTCAAAAATGAAAGGAAAGTGGGTGCTTTGTCTCTGCAATTGCCCCATAAATATCAAAAGAACAATAATGTCACTGAACACAAATTTGATAACATAAATGGAATTGGCCAGTTGTTTGAAAGACAAAATCCACTAAAAATATTTATTCATGGAATTGTGTCTGTACCTTCCAAAATTAGGTGATGTCTCATTATTGAATTCTAGAAAGTGAGGAAGATACCATATCAGTTCTTCTGTCCTTCTTGCAAAGTCTGAAGTGGGGGACACACTTCTTAGCTCACTTCAGTGTTGCCCTAAAAGAGGAAGAAAATTCCACAAGAAAGAAAGAATGCAAATGAGTATTTATGGCTAGCAAACACCAAAAGCCCGATCTATTATTACCAAGACAACCCAACATTGCCTAAAAAGCACCTCTTAGAATGATCTGATGCATGCTAACCCAGATGCATGTCCCAAGCAGGATCAAAAGAAGATCCAATTGCATAATTATCACATGCATAGGTTAAATAACACACTGCAGCTGCTCAGAGGGATCAGCTGACTGAGAAAAGAACAGGGTGTCATGATTCCAAAATGTATAAAGCACACAGGCACAAAGAAATCTTTTCTCCTTATACTGAGAACAGGTCAGAATTTCCTATCTTATACTCCTACTTAGCATCAAGATGGAGCGTGGATAATGCATTACAACATGAAATGGTCCTCAAGTGGAAAAGGAAGAGAAAAATTGTCAATTAATAGAGTAACTCTATGCCAACAGTTCCAAGGAATCAATGAAAACTCATGGAAATTACTAGTAAATAGCAGAATATAGACTTAATGTAGAAATTTGTTAGATTTGTTTAACAGCAATGAATAATTGAAACTGGAAATTGAAATTAAATACTTGCTTTAGCACCAAAATTGAAATACTTAATTTCCTACAAAGTACATAACAGCTTTATAAAAGAAAATCTATAAACCTGATTTATGAGATCAAATAATATCTAAATAAATGAGAAACACTCCATTTGAGTGTAAAGAACAGACGTTATTAAAAATGATCATTCCCAGCTGGGCATGGTGGCACATGCTTTAATCCCAGCACTCGGGAGGCAGAGGCAGGAGGATCTCTGTGAGTTTAAAGCCAGCCTGCTCTATAAAGTGAGTCCTGGACAGTCAGATATATACAGAGAAACCCTGTCTCAAAAAACTAAACCAAAACAAAACAAAAACAAAATGATCATTCCTCTCAACATTCCTTATAGATCCCAGCAAGTCATTTTGTGAATGTCAACAAAACGGTTTTTAAAATATACAAACCTGGAATATGTAAGATGACTATGCAGGTAAGTGTGTTTGCTGCCTAGCTTGATGACCTGAGTTCAGTCCTTGGAACCCACATGCTGAAAAATGCCAATTCCCTCTGGAACTTCTACAAAGATTTTGCCATGCATGTTTGTGCACACATATACACACAAACACACATATCCATCTACGTTTGTGTGTTCACACATAGTTTCTTTAATTTAGACTCATTTTACATATATAAGTGTTTTGCTCCAAATATTTCTTTGTACAGTGCTGTGGGCAATTGTGAATTGTCCTCATAAATAAATTTAAAATATCTGACTCTGTCATAGTGCCACATGCCTGCAATCCCAGCATTGAGGAGAAAGGGGCAGGAGGATTACCTGTTTAAGACCAGCTAAGTCTGCATAGCAAGTTCCAATTAGCCTTGTTTGACCTTGTTTCCAAACAAAACAAACAAAAATAATTCATTTTATGAAGTCAAAAAGACTCAAATACAATATTGAAGAAAGCAAATATAAGACTCAACAATCCAGCTCCAGTTCTTATAAAACTACAATGATCAAGCTGCTGTGGTATTGACAAAATGAATGTTAAAAAAATCTGTGCAAGGGAAATGACATCATCATACACAGATAGGTCATGGAATTAGGAAGGAAACAATGGGACAGGAAAAAGAGGTCTGAGATTAATAAATAAAAAGAGGGCATTAAGATATGTGTGATATCAGAACAGGGATACTTTAGAGGAAAAGGACTAATGGGAGGGGCAGGGGACAGGGGAGGGAGAGAAATAGGGGAGGGAGGAAGGGGAGTACAGGGGAAGGAACATGGAAGGAGAAAAAGGAGGGGTCACTTGACAAAGGAGCAATTGTTCCTCCATGAAACATGGTGCCTTTGTAGTAGGCAGCTCTAGATATCCAGATAGTAAGTTAAAGGATCCAAAAAGACTTTCTAAGTTTTACAGTCTTTGATCAAAATATATTATACACACAGTGGGCTGGAGAGATGGTTAGCAGGTAAGAACATGTATTTCTCTTGCAAAGGACCAGAGTTCAATTCCTAGCACCCAGATTAGGTGCCTAACAACTGCCTGTAACTCCAGGGAATACACACATCTGACCTATGCAGGCACTTGTACGAGTGTGTGTGTGTGTGTGTATGCTAAACCATAGTCTCAAGTATGAAGTTATGTTCGATGTGGGACAATGAGATTTAAGAAGCATGAAAATTACCAAACACAGAGAGACACAGAAGCACTTCACAGATACAGCACATAAAAACCAACATATAAAATATGCATTTTACGATTTTTTAAACATTATTATTCTACAGAGTGTAATTCTGGATGATAGAGTTACTGGAAATCCAACATAAGTACTCTTCTTTAGCACTACCCACATAGTAGGCTCTGAAACAGAGGAACAGCACCCTAAGGAAAGGCCACCAGCTGCATGGAGCAGTGGGTGACCTTTTAGGTTGTGGGGAGCATGAAGGCAATGTTAGGCTTTGATAATGGAGTGCAAGTTAAAATTAGATGGATATACCAACACTCACTTTGTAATAATAATTATACATCACATCTGCTTATTCACTGGCTCTACATATGGTACAATTTATGAGAGATAATTTAAATTGAATATTAACAAAAGCTAAACCAAGTCACAGCTGCCAGGAAATGTGGCAAAATTTTAGAGATGTCTAACTGTTTTCCCTGTTAGGGAAGAGGAACTAGAACTCCTCTACAGCTCCACATGTGACAGAACATGAAACATGCAGGTTAAGAATTCAGTAGAGCTGCTAACTTGCAAAACAATGAGGGAAAATATTAGACAGACAGATATATCAAACACACACCAAGAAGTGATTAGAATGGTGTCTGTCTCAGAGAACAAGCTGAAAGACAGTTGTCTGTCAGAGCAGCTATCACCACCTCCTGCCACTCTCTCAAAGATCCCCCTAGTGATGGATTTTTTTCTTGACTACTTGACATCTCAAATAAAAGTATTTCTCCGGATCTCATGACACTGTGTGGCCATAAGACTAAGTCCTTGTTAGTTGGGTGTCAGTAATTTTGAGTGCAGCTCCTGAGAACCAGGCTGAGTGCCTTCCTTGAAATCTTAAGACTCCTATGGTGGAAGAAAAAGCTCTGCTTAAAATAAGCCAGTGAGTGTGATCATGAGTGTGAAGTGAATTCTAAGAGAGATTGGATGCATCAAGTCTCTATTTTAAAAATCCACCATCCTTTTATCCTGACCCTTCCTCCAGTGTGCTGCTTGGAACAAACCGGGGGTGCTGCATCTTGATCAAAATCATAAGCTTGAAGACCATAACCAAAGGGAAGTGAAAAGGTTAGAGACCCAAGAGTTCTCAAGGCCACCAGGCAGCCTTGATTGAACTCTAGGACTTCCATTTGCATTTCTGTTATTTCAACTCTCCAACATACTTAGAAAATCTCAACCTCTTTTTTTTTCCTTTATTTTTTATTTCTTCAAGTTACATCTCAATCGCAGTCCCCTCCCTATTCCCCCTCCAGTCCCACTTTCCCATCCTCAACCCCCCCATCCTCTTCCCTTTTTTTTCTTTTAAGTTTAAGGTATATCTTCTTTTCCCCTACAGTTTCCCCTTTCAGTCCAACAAATGGCTCTTTCTCTTATAATAATAAATAATACAGTACAACAGAGGTAATTAGGCCACAGTTATGAGGGTTATATGGCTTAACGTACATTCCCAATGTCCAGTCCATATGTATTTGGTACCTGACTTTAACATTCTACTATCTAACCATCTCCATGAGTTTAAAGGTCTATATCTGACTCAACATTCATACTAACTTGCAACACAATTTTAAAAGTATCTTCTTAGATCTATAACACTCTCTTGACTCCTAAACAACTCAAAATTTAATTATGAGACTCTAGATATCTGTTCTTCAACCACCTCAGAGACCTGAGAGGGATAAATATATCTGATTTTATAGGAAGTACAAGGCCTGCAGCTTCCCAAACTAAGAAATGACATACCAGTGGCTGCCTGGACAGTTCCCATTTTCTCTCCATACATTACAGCATCGATCTTCAGTCATTTGGCCCCGTTTCTCTGACAGACATTGATTGTAGAGCAGGGGTTATGAAGGACGTACCTACCCTGTCTTGGCAGAGCTAGGCTTTCGACTTACCTGCTTCCAGGTTTTGTCCTTTTTGGACAGCATTCTGTCTACAGTTGGAGTAAAGGGCTTTTCCTACCAAGAGATAGGCTTGCGACTAATTCATTCATCTACCACTAGAGATTCTTCGATGCTCATCTTCTACTTGGAGGAGAATAGGGAGTGCTGTCAGGAGTTGATATGTCTTGATATAAAAAATCTAAAGTTACGAAAACATCTTTGAATACCATATTCTGCAGATCCTTGAGGTTTTTGAAGAGGCGCTATCTATCTCTTATATTAGGGTAAGCAGATGTTGCTTGTCTCTTAGCAGGTTTATTTCTGATTAGCTTAGCAAGTAACTATAATAGGCTGTCATAGTACCTAACAGAATGACCGGCTTGCATAACCATTAGTTTGCATTTCTTAATTCTCCTAAGCAGTTTATGACAATTAGTAGTAAAAGGCCGAAACATCACATTTCATTTTTTTTTCTTTACCTCCTAACCCTTCCATCCCATTTCTCTGGGGTGGGGTGTCCTTGTATAACAGTCCCTCATCTCAGTTGAGAGGTCGTATGAGGGCCAAGAGCCTCTTCATTCATTGGGGGTCTACGAAACAGTACCTACCATCAGTGAAAAGTGTTTTGTTGCCTGGGAGAGAGAACTACTAAACAAACAATCCAATAAGCAGACAATAGATAACAAAGACTAAAAAATAGAAAAAAAATATAACTAATATATAAAAATAAATAAAAATTAAAAATTAAAAATAAGTCTATGTCCAAGTTCCCTTTGGTGTGTTAGTTGTAGTATCGATACCTTCTACTATATAGCTAAAATCCTACTATAAGTGAATAGATGCCATATACATCCTTCTGAGTCTGGGTTAGTTCACTCAGGATGAGCTTTTCTAGTTCCATCCATTTGGCTGCAAATTGCATAATTTCATTGTTCCTGATAGCTGAATAATATTCCATTGTGTAGATGTACCACAGTTTTTAACCCATTCTTCGGTTGAGGGACATCTGGGTTGTTTCCAGTTTCTAGCTATTACAAATAAGGCTGCTATAAACATAGATGAGGAAACTTCCTTATGATTCTGTGAAGAGGCATTTGGGTGTATACCCAGAAGTGATATGGCTGGGTCCTGAGGCAGAGCTATTCCAAGTTTTCTAAGATATCACCAGACTGACCTCCACAGTGGTTGCACAAGCCTTCATTCCCACCAGCAATGGAGTAGGGTACCCTCAACCTCTTAAGTATCCCTGTGAATGACAGAATGCCTTGTGAGTGGGATCATGTGTGTTCTAGACCTCATGTCATGTCTCTTGATGTCACATCTTACTCCAGATCTCTCAAGGGTTTTAGCTGTAAGCTTTAGTAAGCTCAGCACAATATTTACCACCAGAGTCCACACTTGAGCACATGGACATGTGTCATTCCAGGTCTCTCTATGATCTGCAATCCAAAAGAGATATGGAAAGGAGTTAACAGTTTTATATTGCCCATAGCCAAAAGAATGGGGACTGTTATTAGTCCATCTGCCCACCTTTTGTAGATAATTATGAGGTTTTCCCAGGGCTTCCCAGAGAGTTCTGCGAATTGAGGACACACGCTGTGCTGAAGCCCACATTATACCTCCATGTTCTGTTTACGTTTTTGCTGCTGAAATAAAATCATGACCAAAACCAACTTAGTGGGGGAAACAGTTCATTTCAGCTTCTAGGGCACATACCATTTAAGGGGAATTGGGGAAGAACTGAAAGCAAGAACTCAATGCAGAAACAATGGAGGAACACTGTTTAACTGACTTGTGCAGAGGCTCATTCTCAGCTAGCTTTCTAAAACATCCCAGGACAGCTCAGGGAATGGTGCTGTATACAGTGTGCTGAACTATCCTGCATCACTTATCCATCAAGACAGACCCCAGAGACTTGACCACAGGCCAATATGATCAATTAGTTTCTCAGCTGAGTTTCTCAAATGACTCTAGACTGTGTCAAGTTGAGAGTTATAATTAACTAGGACATTCCTCTCTTTATCAACTCTATGTGCAAACACATCGCTTTAAACTATAACCTTGCAGTTCTTTGTTTCCAAAATCTCATGTCAATGTCATAATATCAAACATAATAATGGAATTGTATTGAGTTGGGAAAAGGTTATAAAATTTAAATGAATGATGAATGAAAGAAGAAAATATCATGGACAGTAGGTGACAAGATCCATAAAGACAAATGTCCTGTGTTCTTACTGCAGTAGAACTTAACAAAAAAGTCTTTATATCTGTGTGTTTAAATTGAGTGTGTGCAGAAGCCAGAAAACTAGAAAGGGGCCATTGGTGAAGAGGGCAAGAAAGGAGAAAGGTCTTAGGGAGGAAGGAATAGTAGAATACAGTGATATGGAGAGGAAAGGGAGATGAATAGTAGAATTAAGTATATGAAAGGAGGAAGGGAATAATGGGAAGAAGGTTTAAGTATGGAGAAGGATGGAATGGTAGGAAAGAGGCAAGGTGTGTATAGGAGGACAACTAACACTAAGGGTGTTTTAAAAAGCCATATGGAAACCATTATTTTACAAGCTCCACACCCACTTGAGAGAGTGGATGGGTGTTTAGTTAGAGTTACCCTACACCGGCAATAGTACTCTTCCTAGAAAACATTGGTTACCAAATTAAAAGCCCAATACCAAGTGTTGGATAATTTTCCTCAAGCAGTTTGTCAGGGCTGTCACAGAAACTCCCAAAACAATGCTGGCTGTTACTATTGCTCTTGGTTGTCCATCAGAATTTGATGATATGACCCAAATGCTGAAGACATCACATACTTGAGTCATAAGACAAAGATAAATAATGCTAATACTGTTCAGAAAGCTTCTTCTCTACTAGCTAGATGAGAGAGTAAAGTAATCAATCATCTTATACAGTTGTAAACCCTGTGATTTACACTAAGGCCTGATTGGTAAGATATGCCTATAGATGTAATAATGGTATGAATGTTATAATCAGCCACCTTCTGATAAGACTTAAGGCTCATTCAGGAAGAGGAAACACATGCCTGGTAAAGTCTCCCCAAAAAATGTATGTCTGGAAATCTCATAGTTACCAGGAGTGAAACTACTACTATTATCTTATAAAATGGAAATAATATCAAACTCCCCTCCAAAGTCATATCACACACATAGATTAGTGTACCTTTTAGACTTTATCATAGAAGTTTCTTTGTGCATTTGATGGTGGTTACTGTAGAAATACAACTGCTCAAAGTGCAGAGAATAAGTATCATGGGAATGCTCAACCACAAATGGGATATCTATATCATACCCACTCCCCACAAGGCTCAGGGTATATAGTGAAGGAAGTGACAGGAAGTTTGTAAGAGTTAGAGGTTTGGAAGGGCCAGAGAGAAAGAGTCCCCTCTGGATGTGACAGGACCATTGCATTCATGAACTTGCAGCAACTGTGGCTGCCTGAACGAGACTTGCACAAGATCAACCCAGTAAATGTTCCAGCTTGAAGTATGTGTGGCAGGGGGAGTGATGGGGTGATCAGGACCCCCACCCCTCACTGAGGAGAAGTTGACAGCTGTTGGCTTCTTGGGAAAGAAAGGTCAGTCTTCTTTTAAAATATGGCTACTAGTAGGTCCGTCGTTATTCAATGGATGGTCTCATACCCATGACTATATGTGCAACTTAAATTGGACACTGGGTTATTAACAAAATAGAGCACATAGTTGGGAGGGTGTGTGGAAGTGACAGTGGATTTTGGAGGAGTTAGAGGGAGAAGTAAGGCGTGAGTATGATAGAACTGAGTATTATTCATGCATGAAATTCTAAAAAAATTAATAAAAATCTATTTAATTTTAAAAGGAAATAATAAAAAAGTATACAATTTTAAACATTCCACAGTCTTTAAAAATCATGACATTTATAAGTCAGATCTTTTTAGACAGTACTAAATTTTATGTTGCCTTATTGTTTTAGAATTATGATTCTCACTTTGAATGTGAAAAATCTGAAATCTCTTGACCATGTGCTCCTATAGAGTACAGAACAAAATAACAACCTGATTATCCCCCCAAAAAAGATCCAGAGAAAAAAACAAAACAAAACAAAAACCAACCAACCAAACAAACAAAAAAACCCAATAGATTAAAGCAAAACTTAAAACCAAGTAGTGAAAACAAAACAAAACAAGAAACCAAAAAATCTTCTTGTAGCTCACTGTTTAGTATCTGGAGCTCACTCATGATTTTCTGAGTTCCTAAGGACTTGAATTGCCAGTCTCTGTAGCTCTACTATCCTTAGCTCACACAGCTTGTCTTGTAGGTTCAGGCCAGCTCCTCTCCACACCTGCCACTCTCCTTGGAAGACACTCCACAGCTCTGGTGTTTCCAATAGCTTGTGGTCTCTGTCACATATTCCAATGCAAGGGAGGACACTGAGATGACAGTGAGAATCCGAACCCACTCTATTTGCTAAAAACAACTGCAGGACCCATGGCCATATACACGCCTTATATAACCTCCAACAAATGAGCAGCATATGTGGAGTAGTTTTGTCTATACACTTCCCTTGAACAGTTCTAAATTGTGTTGTATAAGTCTACAACTGTATGCCACTGGATTCAGTGACATGAGTTTTATTGGGTGATATGCTTCTTTCTTGCTTAGCAAATATTAGTCAATATTAGCCAATAGCTCCCCTGAATAAGGGGGGGGCCTTTGAGGCCCTCCACGTCCCTGATGGAATCCAACATCTCAGTGTTTCACACAGTGCCAAGCCTTGTCTCACTATTGGGGAATATGAAGGACATTCAGGTTTTCTCTTATCTGTGCTTCAAATATGTAGATCACTTTAGAGAGTTTCCTGAATTCATCACATGCCAACTATTTACTATTTGCTGATGCTTGTGTCCCTGATAAGCTTCCCTCTTTTGTCACTAAACTTTCTTCCATCTCTTTTTCACCTATATAGTCCATGTTACACACTGTTGAATTCAGAATTTTGAGTTTTATGATTTCTGAATAGTTTTATGTGAACCCATCCTTTTGTTGGTGAAGATATTTAAACCCAGAACACATGGCTTTCTCAGGGTAGCTCATTTGCTCCACACAGAGATTAGAGTAGATGTCTTTCTTCTGCATGAAAGCTTATTGTATGGCAATGTTTTTTCATGTTTCCCTTAATTAAATTTTGATTTTAAAGTGTTAAGTCATGACTCTGTTTTCTTAACCTACTAATGACAAGGACACTGTGAACAGAACTGGTGTGAAGACTCAAGGGAGACTGGAATGTACCATTCTGAGGCAGAAAGCAGAGATGAGAGGGAAGGCAGGAGTTAAATGATGCAGCTCGACAGAGTGATCTCAAAGCTCCTGTTGAGAGTTAACAATTCTGAAGGTAATGGGATCTCCTGACAAGGTTTAGCGGCAGAGGATATGTCTAGACTTGCGTTTTTATTCTGTAGTTTTTGTCAGATGAGCCCTGGCCAGTGAAGAAGGCTGAGCGTGAGGCCAAGAGGCTGCAGTGTCAGCAGGAAAGCCTGTGAGACCCTCATACTATCATGGAACCAGAAGCTAACTGTAAGAGATGAATACAAGAAGACATAGAGGACTGAGGGCCAGCCAGAATGCCTCAGCTCCTACAACCCACGCTGGCTTGCCCTTTCACCAGTGAAGGAAGAAAGAGCAAGAGGAATCTCTTCCATTTGGTGTGCTGGGTATTTTCAACCTCAGGAGTAGGGCTTCAAGAAGTGATTAGCAAATGGGCAAAGGACAGGCACAAAAGAGAAGGGAACCCAAGTCTAAAACCAGGGTAAGAGTACCTAGAACACTGCTTGCATGCTGACTGGAAGGCATTTCTAGTCATGTCTGTCCTTTGAGAGATGGCCTTGGAGAATCCTTCTCTAAACCTACTCTAAGTAAGGTGTTTCCTCAACCATTCAGTACCTCCTTTGTACAAAGATTCTTGAAACAATGATGGCCTCCTGAGAGTTTCTTAATAGTGTGTGAGCTTGCACCGCTCCCAGGGTTCTTTGAACTCAGCAATTATATCTTATTCTTACCAGTATATTCAGCCACGAAATTACATATTCAATAAATGCCTATTTATTAAAGTACAGATGCAAACTTATCTCTTTTGTGAAATATCTCCTTGTGCATTCACTTTGGATACATAGTATCCCCCAAAAGGCTGTCTCCTAAAGGCTTGGTCTCTTATTACAACCTGAAGCAGATGTAGGGCTCTGGGAAAATGTTTGGAACATGAGAGCTTTGTAGTCACAAATCGATTAATCCAAACATGGATGCTAAATCTGAATAAATGCCCAGGAGGGGGTGGTGGAGCCTAGTTCTGGACTGCTTTAGTTTTAATTCTGTTTTTGTTATAAAAATATCTTGGTAAAAGTGACATAGAAAAGAATTGTTTTTTTGTCCCTTTTAAACATTTATTTATTACTTCATGTTACATCTCCATTACCACCCCCTCCTTAAACCCTGTCCATTTCCCACCCTCTCATCCTCTACCTCCTCTCCCACCCATTCCACCCCTCCAGTGTGGGGTGCCTCCATGTAACAGCCCCTTCAGTTCATTAGTCACATGAGGTTTAAAGAGCTTCCTCTTGCACAGGGGGCATATATAGCAGTTCCACTATGTTGGAGTGCCCCACTAACAGGTAAACAAGTCCATGTTCCTGCTCTTTTGGTCTATTGTTTGTAGGATGGTTATCCTGTACTGTATGGCAAAAATCCAGTTATAAGTAAATATATGCCATATGTATCTTTCTGAGTCTGGGTTAGCTCACTCAGGATGAGCTTCTCTAGTTCCATCTATTTGGTTGCAAATTGCATGATTTCCTTGTTTCTGATGGCTGAGTAGTATTCCATTGTGTAGATGTACCACAGATTTTTTTTAATCCATTCTTTGGTTGAAGGACATCTGGATTGCTTCCATTTTCTAGCTATTACAAATAAAGCTGCTATGAATATAGTTGAGGAGTTGTCCTTGTGGCTTAGTGAGGAATCTTTTAGATATATGGCCAGGAGTGGTATGGCTGGATCTTGAGGTAGGGCTATTTCAAGTTGTCTAAGATATTGCCAGACTGATTTCCAAAGTGGTTGTACAAGTTTGCACTCCCACCAGCAATGTGAGAGTGTTCCCATCTCTCTACAACCTTGCCAGCATGTGCTGTCATTTGAGCTTTTGATCTTAGCCATTGTGACAGGTGTGAGATGGAATCTCAGAGTCATTTTGAGATGCATTTCTCTAATGATTAAGGATGTTGAGCATTTCTTCAAGTGTCTCTCCACCATTTGAGATTCCTCTGTTGTGAATTCTCAGTTTAGCTCTCTCCCCCATTTTCTGATTGGGTTGTTTTGTTTCTTGGTGTTTAGTTACTTGAGTTATTCATTTTGGATATTAGCCCTCTGTCGGATGTGGGATTGGTGAAGATCTTTTCCCAATCTGTAGGTTGCCGTTTTGTTCTTATGACAGTGTCCTTTGCTTTTCAGTTTCATAAGGTTCCATTTATTGATTGTTGGTCTTAGGGCCTGAGCTATTGGTGTTCTGTTCAGGAAGTTGTCACCTGTGCCAATGAGTTTGAGGCTTTTCCCCACTTTCTCTTCTATTAGATTTAGTGTGTCAGGTTTTATGCTAAAGTTTTTGATCCACTTGGACTTAAGTTTTGTCCAAGGTGATAAACATGGGTCTCTTTGCATTCTTCTACATGTTGACATCTAGTTAGACCAGCACCATTTGTTGAAGATGCTGTCTTTTTTTCCATTGTATGGTTTTGGCTTCTTTGCCAAAAATTAAATGACCACAGATGTGTGAGTTTATTTCTGGGTCTTCAATTCGATTCTATTGATCAACTGGTCTGTTTCTATACCAATACCATGCTGTTTTTAGTTCTGCTTCTCTATAGTATAACTTGAAATCAGGAATGGTGATACCTCCAGATGTCTTTTTTTAATTGTACAGGTTTGATTTAGCTATTCTGGGCTTTTTTGGTTTTCCATATGAAGTTGAAAGTTGTTCTTTCAAGGTCTGTAAAGAATTGTGTTGGTATATTGAGGGGAATTGCATTGAATCTGTACATTACTTTTGGTAGGATGGCCATTTTTATTATGGAAAAGAAGTGTTTACCTAGGTTACAATTCCACTTTATAGTCCATCATAGCAGAAGTCAAAATAGCATGAACTTGAAGCTGGTAGTCACATCATACCAAGAGACAAAGGAAAGTAAATCCAGTTTCCCGGCCTGTTTGCTTACTAACTTATTCACTTGTATACAGTTCATGACTCAGCAAAGGGAATGGTGCTACCCAGGGTTTAGTAGATCTTCCACATCAATTAACAATGAAGACAGTTTCCCACGTGCATTTCCGCAGGCTAGGATGATCTACATAATTCCTCACTAAAACTTTCTTCCTAGGTGACTGGTTTCATGTTGTGTTAGCAGCTAAAACTAAGGAGCATAGGGGAAATTGGATCAAAGGAAACATGTCCTGGAAAGGTAGATCTTGTTTCTGGCCCCTTCCTGCCACAGTGAGGTGGGAAACTTTGCCTCCTCTGTGCCGCCGCCATGGCTCCTTCCCACTGTAACTTGGAAACAAGAGAGCCACACACAATGGTAATCTTGAAGCACTGAGCCTAGGACACCCTTTTCCTTAATTGTTTTTTCTTGGACTTTAGTCACAGGAACATGAAAGCTAAGACAAATCGTAAGCATGAGGACCATAGTCTCTCTGTTCTCCTGACGAATGGCATGGGAACATTATCACCATGCACAATGACTTACAAGCACACTTTCAGCCAACTGTGTGTCATTTTAATTCATTCTTATCAGAGTCATTTCAGCATGTTCTTCTCTCTTCTCTAAACCAAATGGAAGTTATATGAGGGTTTTATTCATAAATTAACTGTAACACACATCTAAGATTTTTTTTTCCAGGAAGTGGGCTTGGATTGACAGAACAACAGCCTTGAAGTACTGTCAGTGGACCAAACACCTGTCCACTGAACATGCATGTAAGGTGGGGCCAGAGGAAAAGAGTTACAGTACCTCTGTACAAATTTAAACAAGGGAGGCTGGAGAGTTGGCTCAGTGGTTAAGAGCACTTGCTATTCTTGCAAAGGTCCCAAGTTCAATTCCTAGCACCCATATGGAGGCTCACCACTTCCTTAGGTACTACACATGTATATGATACATAGACATACATGCAGGCAAAGCACTCATACACACAAAATAAAATAAATCTGAAAAACATTAAAAATTTAAAACAAGGTCTTGGAGAGATGGCTCTCTAGGTGAAGTGGCACTTGCCATTTTAATAGAGGACTGGGGATCAGTCCCAGAATCTACAACAGGAGGCTCACAGCAGCCTATAACTCTAGTTCCAGGGAATCTGAAGTTCTCTTGTGGCCTTGTATGATCCCTACACTCACACTCACACGGTGCTTATACATATGCTCAAGTACACACACACACACACACACACACACACACACACCACACACACACACACACACACACACACACACACACACACTATAGAGAAAGAGCTAGAGAGCTAGAAAGAAAGAGAATAAAATAAAATAAATCTTTAACAAAGACTTCACTTAAAAATGAAAATAACTTAATTCAAATTAGAGAAAACCTCAAAGAATAGAGATATGTAGCTATAAAATCCCTTCCCTAGAAAGCTACAAATGTTCACTTTCAAGAACTTTGAAGCTTGTCAAAGCAGAAGGTGGAAAACAGTCTTCCAGATCCTCTTGTGTGGGTGCACAGTGCGGCGGACTTTGCCACACTGAAGTCAGAGCATCAAAATGCCTGGAGTGGCCTTAGCCTCTCTGAGTCCATCCTGTAAACAAAAGAACTGAGCAGCCATGAGTGAAACAGCATGGGGAAGAATACAGGAGCTTGAATTGCCAGAAGCTAAGGATAGGTTACCTGTCTTTTAATTAAACCCTTTACTTATACAAGGGAAACAACAACAAAGTTGCAATGCACTTGATTAGCCTAATAATTGTGAAGGGTATGAGTAGACAGATGACAGAATACCAGCAAAGTTGGCAGCTTGGCGGTTGCCCACTATTTGACAGAGATGGTGTCCGAGTTATTTTCAGCCTACCTAGCACAGCACAAACAATCCAACAGAGTAATGATTAAGTTCCTTTTGTTATTCATCTGGCACCAAGTCGACAAAGCATGGACCCTGCACCTATGGACTGACAAATGCAAATTTGTTTCAGAAAATTTGTCTAGGTATCTAAGAGCAAACTTGAACTCTCTAGTATTTAACATTCAGAAAGCCTCAGAACTCCAAGTAAAGGCAGGTACCAGGAAGAAGTTGGGTGCAGTTTTCAGACAGATATGTAGTGGAGTAGCCATGTTGGAAGAACAGAGCTGGAAATATAGATCCATAGTGCAGGATTTCACACCACAGAAAAGTCAATTAAGTGTTATCGTAATTCATGGATGACAATAGAATTTTCTATTTGAATAGGGTCAGGATTGTTTCATACTTCAATACTTCACAGGGTCTTTGCCTTGAGAAGGAGCTGGCACCTAAGTGCACACAATATGCAAGAGCAAGCTTTGCGCCCATCCCTGTGTGGCCTTCCTTGAGAAGAAGGCTTCATTGTGATTCCAAGTAAGGAGTCTTCCACCATGGGGCTTGCCTGCAGAAACAAATGTGAAATTTGAAGGATCTTTGTGAGTAGACTCTGTGATCACAGGACATAAATAACAAAACAATTCTGATTGGGCTTATCTTTGTATCCTATTTTATCAACTACAGTATTACACTGTAAAGAAGTTTCAGTTGTCCTCCAAATCACACTGGTACTATGTTACAATGTTCAGTCCAGCTCTCCTAAATTCAGTTGCTGTGCTCTTATCAAATCGTGCTCAGTCACTATTGAAAAACAGCACAAGCAAACCGAGGTGAGATTAAATTCACAACTGCACTCCAGAATGTGGAGGAATAATCTCTACCCATGAAAGCTATTATAGTTACTAGTGTTGCAAGGATCTGAGACAATAGTCACTTAATTATAATTTTGAACACATAGACTAACATGTCACACACACACACACACACACACCAAACAAATACAGTGTGTGCATTACTCTTTTTGACCTCATTCTCAACTTCTAAGCATCTTAAGTGATAGGAGATGCAATTCCCCCCAAAAAGTCTGGTCTATTTAGGAAGTTCTAACCATAAAAAGTTATTACATTGGCACAAGTTTGTATCTCACACATTGAGTTTTAAAGTATGAAACAACCCTGTGGCCCAGGGCAGCCTGTAGAGATATGAAGACTCAAATTGTGAGCCCTGAACATCTCTTCTCCAGGTAATGACTCATCACTTCAGCCACTCTACCTAGATCATGTGAAATTTCTCTCTGCACCCTACTTCTTGTCCTGACTTGGTAGCACTAGGAAGGAGAATGAGACTTTCCAGCACATAGTGTATCAGAGGTATAAGAGACACCTGTGTCTATGGTGATACCAGTAGGCATTTAAAATGGCAAAAATAAACCAGTCTATGAAATGTGAGTTGACATCACTCATGCTGTGGTCTAATTATTCTTATGCAATGCTAGGTCTTTGAAATGCCAACTGGAGACTCTTATCAGCAATTATCTAAAGAAATAGCCTCTGAAGTTAGATAAGCCTGACTGATCATCACACCTCCCTTGAAAGAACCTGAGCCATCCTGTTTCTCTAGGAAGAGCCCATCAGAGATCTCAGGAGACCTTCTTGACAGGACTCATACCTCTGGGTGCCTCCTCCCTTGATGAGCCACCAGGGGAATGGAACTTACACACTTCACCCTTAACAGGCACCTGACCAACTCTCATGCTGTTTCCATGGCAACTTACCAATGGCAGAATCAAATTTCACTTGCAAAACAACATTGAATGCCTTAGTTGTGAAATGGGTATTAACTTTATGGGTTAAAACAACAACATAGATACACTGAAGAAAAAGGCACTTAAATACTTTGGGAATTACAAGAGTCATGTAATATGTTTCCAACAGTCTTTTCTTTCTCAATTCATCCAACAGAAATGTAAAATCATTCTCTTATGAAAAGAAAGAACAGTCAATGACATAACCCAATATTGTCTCATATATACAAAGCCCTTATTTGATACTTTAATAAATGACTTTTAACCTGATTAAATTTATGTCTTCCTGCAAAGAACAAGTAATACATGCAAATAAATATATTAATGAATGTGTAAACAGCGGTGTGATATTTTTGTAAGGGATTGATTTATTTGGAGTGCTAAAAGTAGTGTTTACTTTTCAAAAAGTAGTGTGCAATGCAATACTATAATAATAATACGTCTTATACTATTGTGTATATAAGTCTGATATTATTGGGCAGAAGGATTGATGGACTGATGGATGATAGGTGGATAAATGAGTAATGATGGATGATGGATTAATGAATGCATGGATGGATGATGGACAGATGTACCCAGAGGTAAGTGTATAGATGAATTGTTAGATGAAGAGTTGGTTAGATAAATGGATCAATGAAGATATAGATTAATTAAGAGTAGATTGGTGAATTGGTAAGTACATAAATGAGCAGATATGTATATAAAAGGATAGGTGGGTAGATGGATGAATGAGTGAGTAAATGGATAGATGGGTAAATGGGTGGGAGGGTGGATAGGCGGTTGTATAGATGGGTTGGTGACTGTAAAATATCAGGAGGTATCTGTGTTCAGAGAGCTGTAAGGTCTCAATCTACCTTCTATCATACTTTGTCTACAACTGTAAACCATTCAAATACTCTGCTAATTGAAAAACAAATGCATCACATCAGCAAGACAATATGAATGAGTTTAAAGAGTTGACAAATGAACTAAATTTCATTCTAAATTATAAGTTGCTAATTTGAATGTACTTTGTACTTATTTATAAACATAAACAAAATTTTGGAAAGTAGAATTATTGAATACTAATGTGGAAAGAGTTTAAGGAATATTTAGTTTATATTTAAAAGAATACTGAAGACAGGTGTTAGATTCCTGATCCTTTCTGGGATGAAACCTTTGTGTCTCTCAAAATCCCTGTGTTGAAAGGAAACACAATAGCAATACGTGGTAGAGGTTTCCAGTCACTGGGCCAAGGACACTTCCTGGATGAGATCAGAGCTCTTAAAAAGACACTCCAAAAAAAAAAAAAAAAGAAAAAGAAAAAAAAATAAAAAAGAAACATTCAAGGGGCAGGTAAATCTGGTCACTTGCTTAAAGTCTATAAAATACTATAATCTAAGGAAATTACAAATGTAATTTCCTGCCCAGAAATGTAATCTCCTGTCCAGGGACATTTAGATTGTCATTTGCCATTACAAAGAGAAGTGTCTTCTAAGTTACTGGATAAGAGTTTTTCCTTTTCCTTTTTTAAGAATATGTAAATATAAGTGCATATACATGCACAGCCATGTATAAGTATATTTGGAAACAGGAAAAAAAAAGACACTCCAGGGTGCTGTCTTGCCCCTTTCACTATGGATGGTACAGAAAATGTCCTGTTCTGGACTCTTCGAGAATTATAACCCTGGGCAGTAAAGAGGTGCCCATATATCTGTGTCTGTCAGACAGGGCATAACCACCAGATTCACAACCATACACATTCTTGGGCAGTTCACTTTGGTTTCCTTCATGTTTAGTTCAGGCATGTCTTCTAATTATTCCTAAAATATTTCCATTTTACTCACATGCAACCACATGGCTCTTCACACAAGGAGTGGTTTCTCCTTTCTCCCCTTGTGAGAGATTAGATCAGCCCTGAAGACAGAGAAGACAAGAGACTTCAGGATCCTGTGTGGCCACATAATATCTGGAAACCCAAGGTTAAGTGCAAGAGAACACGTGTGTGTGAGTTTGGGCTAGCCTCTCCATTGACACTCTAGTCCATTTGTTCCCAAAGGGTAAATAAGCAAGACATATCACATTTAAAACGTTTTAGGGAATCATCAGCTGATGTGATAAGTATGAAAATGTTTCGTGGATAACACACCAAAGGATGGGCGTAAAAACCCAAATGATTGTCAAGCTACTGACTGCGCCTGCTTAACCCACATCTTCCTGTCTTGCAGAGGACAGAGCGTAACAGCCCCATTTCCCCACAGGTTTTTCAAAGGAGGCTCCTCCGTGTGACATAACATGGATTAATAAGGTGCTGTCTAGAAAACCCGTAGTAGTACTATTTGGTGTCAAAGTAGTAATTAAATACAGCAGAAAAGCAAATCTAGTCTCCTGATGTTAATCTCATTATCGCCCTCTCACAGCTACTTGCCAAAAAGTTAACAGGCGTTAAAGCTGTGCCGCTCATCCAATCAGAATATTAAATTAATCAGCGTGTCCCTGACATGAATATTGCCAGCAGAGCTGATCTTGGCCTCGTTAGATCAAAAGGATCAAAAGGGATGCGTGGAGGCTTTGCAAAAAAAAAAGTGTAATATTTTTTTCACTATTTAATATGCCATGTCTTTTCCAGAGGACGCTGGTGTGCCTGAGCCTTTATCCCCTACCTTACTTCAGTACTCACAATAATCGACATTGCCTAAACTTATTTCCCCTCACAGGAGGAATGCTGATGAGAATTACAACCTTCATGTGAAACAGTAGGTGTCCACATTCAGGAGACATCCTGCTTTGTGGGACTTCACAAGCACAGTCTTTTACAGTAACAAAGAGCCATTCCGTTGGGCACCTACAGTGCTGGTGTGTACAGCCCACCTGAGCAAGGCCAACAAAGCCACATACTCTTGTCTACATGCTAAGGAAACCCTGTGAACTCCTAGAGAGAAAAATTCTGGAATGAACACACTATGGTGTATCACATGGGCACAGCTACCCTGTGATTGGTAGGGAACTCTTGTTAGCAAACCTGGAAGATAACACAAACATTCTTCCTGCTCAGCCCCTGCTTTCATATTTTTCACTGTCTGTGTTTGTCCAATGTCAAAAAAAAAAATAGAACACTCAGAAATGTATGGAGCCATAAAACCCCAAAATGAACAAATACATATTTTCTCCTGATGCTTTATCCCAGGAGCCTGGCACATGACTGCCAGGGACCAACAGTTTAGGATAACTGTTTTGTCAGGTAAATAACTGTTGCTTCATTCTTGAATGAAAGACTTAAAAGAAATAAACAAACAACAACAACAACAACCAAACCAAACCAAAAACCCAAACCTCTGAATCTTCTATTTGTTAGCTAAATGTGCATATTTTCTCTTAATTGTAATACTCAGTTAGGGAGGGCCTCTCTGGGTGACAGACAGACAGCAGAGTGTCATGAATATGTATATGCTTCTGAGAAAATAAATTAGAAGGAGCTAGCCACTCTGGTGAGCCACCTTGGTTGTCAGCAGTCAGTGTGACAGTGAAGGTTTGTGTTGTGTGAATGCATATGACAGAGCCTAGCTCATTCCATCTCTGGATTATTTTAAGCACTGCAAGGCACTCAGATAATTCATCATGAAATCACCAACTGACATTTAGGATAGAGCTTTACATTATCACTAATTACCTCTCAAAACTAACTCCTTCTGTTACATCTTGGAGGGTGGAGGGCAGGGAGTGTGTTTAACAGGTGAATCTCCTCAATCCCTGGGGATGTCAACCTGGGCACAGTTCAGAGGACCACAAGATGGGAATCTCCTCTCCTTGTCCTTCACTGCTTCACTTCAGATCAGAGGCTAGCGGGAGATTTCCAAAGTGCAAGCTCATGCACAAATGAGGTAAATGAATAAACGAGTCTGAACCAACAAATGTGAATTGTGCAGGTGAAAGACATGAAGATACTAGTAGTGCCTACCTAGCTGTGCTTGGTCAGTGTGGTGATTACTTATCTGTTTGGTCAAGGGGGCGCTTGATTTGGAGCCATCTAGGTAGTTTGCATTCATAACAACCAACAAATTCTACAGGGCTGCCTAAGGCAAACCATTCTCACATCAGGTTTCCAGAACAACTAAACTTCCTGTCTTGTTCATGGCACACACTTTCTGCTATTGACACACTCCTTACCTGTCAGTCAGCAGCTGTTCAGCTGTAATCAGAAATTACCTGTCCCATTTTCCCATGTACAGAACCAGGCATAACTCCTGGAATATCACAACAAATGATGAATCTTAGCCCTCTCAATCATGGAAAAAGTAAATTATTCAACTTAAACATCAAGTGCTTGTCTACAAAGAGTATGAAGAAAGAGGCTAGAAGCTTGCTTAGAATTTGAATTTTAGACTCAATGAATCATAGCTCCAAGCAAGTTACTTAATGTCTTTGGAGCTAATATTTCCTCATCTTCCAGATTTCCGAGACTCTTTTCATTTGCAGCATAGAGCGATTAATAATCACCTCAGAGTCCCAAAGAGATATTAATAGTAAATGCTGGTGTAGCGATTGACTTCTCTGAAGTCATTAATACAAAGTAGGATGTCAGATATAGAAAAGGGGTGAATACAAAATGCATACTGGAGAGTCAGTCCTTAGGCCATTACATAATAGGACACAGGGAATATAGGAGATGATAGAGTCAACCTTAACTATTAAGAAACTATCCCATTTCATATTCGATAATGAGTTTTTCCAATCAAGGCAGGGCGCCAAATCAGGATAGAAGACATTGGTGTCATAGTTGGGACAGACAATGTATAATACATCTTAGAGAGGGTTCCCATGGAACTGTTCCCATCAGCAAGAGCCAGATGCTTACTTCAGTCCACTGATTTAAATGTTCATTTCATCCATAAACAGCTTCCTGGAGACACCCAGCATGATGTTTGGGCAAATATCTGGGTACCTGGCAGCACAGGACAGTTGACATATACAATCGGCCATCACAGAAACTTAGTTCAGAGTCTCAGCATCAATCATCTTGTGGTTGAAGTCTGCTCTCAGTTGGTGTCTCTGACATCTCCTTTATTCCATTTTCATACAGCCAGAATAATCTTTCTGAGACCCAACCTGCCATATCTCACTGAACACCATGAACCTTGTTCCATGGTAGACTCCAGGACAGTGCAGTAAGGAGTCAGAATGGAAGGGATTCCTTTCTCAGCCTTTTGAGAATGCCTTTCCACAGAAACACTGCCTGCTGCAGCCCTTGGCTTGCTCACTCATTCCCCACGCTGTGCCAGACACTGACTTTGTAGTTGGTTGAATACAGGAAAGAGTTCTTGCCTTGAGTTGCAGTCTGTGGGAAAGGCAAATAAATAGGCAGATACCCAGGGCAGATGAGACCCAAGATCAAATTTGAGACTTGGTAAAGTGCTTTGCCAGACCACAGACAGGACATTCAGCCTAGGGTCTCTGGGTCAAGGTGGCTTCTGGACCAAAATGAAATGAGTTTGTGTCACATGACCAGCAGGAGTGACTCTAAAACACCCACCTTCTGAGGGTTTGTCCAACTTCCTGTCTCCTCACTTAGATTTAGATCTTCTCAGAGGGTACCTCAGTCACGCTGCAGGGCAAGCCCCATGTTCAGGAGTCAACAACACAAAACAAAGTTCATGTTTTATTTTATTTTTTGTGGTTTTTCTGGGTGGTGAGTGTTCTTATTGGTCTTTTGTTTTTGTTTTGGGGGTGTTTTGATATTTTCAGAGGGGGAAAGAACAAGAAGTTGGGTGAGTAGGGGAGGTGAGGGGAAGATCTGATCAAAATATATTGTATAAAAATCTTTAAATAAAATACCAAGGATAGTAATTGTATCTGTCTCTGATGAAGGTTCACTGAACAGGGACATTGATTATGCAAGATTCCAGATGCTTGAATCCAGCTGCTCTCAGAGTCAGCCATCACTGTCATCATCATCATCATCATCAGCAGCAGCAGCAGCAGCACAGTAGTGGAAGTATGTCAGCTTCTGACTCCTATTGCCACCACTCCCAACCTCAGTAGGGCATAAACCTTCAGACTAGTGTGTGCATGTGTGAGTGCCATCAACTCCACAGCCACCTCAGCCCCAGCACTGCCTTTGCCTCCAGACCTTCCTACGTGTGCACACTATAACCTCCATTGTCTTTCTTCACTAACATTGCATGTACCTTGACATCTGTGTGAATGTGGCTCCCACCACCTGCTCTTCGTTTTTCCTTGCTCTATATCTTGGTAACTGCTTATCCATTCTAATTAGCCAGTTCTGGCATCATTTGCTACATAGCTCTTCTAGACCATGGTCTCTACCAAGTACTATGCATTCTGGGAACATCTGTTAAGCTAATTAGCACTTGTATGAACTTCAGGCAGGTCCAAACTTCAGCCCACAGACCTCTATGAGGAAGACTATGAATGCAGCCTAACAGAAGCTCTTAAACTCATAGAAAATGTTAGGTCACGTGCACGCGCGCACGCGTGCATGTGTGTGTGTGTGTGTGTGTGTGTGTGTGTGTGTGTATGTGTGTGTGTGTGTTATTTTGTAATTCAATTATGCAGTTCTCGAATGTGAACTGTGTGGATGACTACATAATATTGCAATGCCAAAATGTTGTTGTAGTCCCTTTGAGCACATAACAATATGATATTTCTAGAAGAAACATAATATAAACACATATTTTTAAACACATATATTCTTTCTATTTAATGTGAAATGTCCTTAACTCTGAAGAAAAGTGTCTACATTAGAACACAGGTCACCACTTATACTGAGCACCCTGAATCTTGTAGGATACTCAAAGCCTAGAATCCACATCTCTCTGAACAGTGACTGACTAGAGTTCTCCTGTCCCAAGAGGCTCCTGGCTGCTTCATTTTACACTAGGAAACATTATACTAACTGCTAGATATCAAATTCCTTACTCCATTTTTTTCTCAAATAACTTAATCATTTAGACACATTGTTCGGCTTTATCAAAGGCTCTTTCTTTAATCTGGTCTCTCAGTTTATAAAGGGATGGCCAGTGAAAATAAGATGACCAATAAACAGTTATTTTCCCTTTCTTCTATTTTTAAAATATGATATATTTCATGTTTAAAACAGAAAACACACTGAAGCTATTAGGGGCTAAATTACCCTAATGCCCTTCAAATGCAGAGAGACTTTTATCTTGTTAGCCCTGAGCTGAGCTTAGCTTCCTCTGATCGCATCCAGAGAGCTCATTCCTGTCCTTGCAAGCAGAGAAGCAGGAAGCCCTATGGGCTGTGTCACAAATCCAATATACAAGGAGACAGACAGGGTAAGTCTACCATTTAGGTTGGCCATATGAGTTTGCTGATTCATGAAAATCCTATGTATTATGCCTAAATCTTTCCATTCCCAAGAAGAAAACTTGTGATAGCATTTTATAGAAACAAACTATTCTATGCCAAACCCTAAGTGGAAGAGTCCTTTGCAGCAAAGAATGAGCGACTAAGTCACACAGCACCATTCTTAGTCCTTGAATATGTTCTACCACTTTTACTCCTCCAGGATCCTCACACCTGCTCTGGCTGCTCAGGACATCCCAGATCAGCCTTCTTCACCTAGCCCCATCTACCTTAGGTAGCACACCAGTCATCAAGCCCCTGTGTCTTAATGCCTCCCTGCTGTATCAAAGACACCTCTAACTCTCTCAAAGTCCATTAGAACAGCCTAGGACTTTCTAACAATGAAATTAACCCCAAAAGTTATAAACGAATTCAATGGACTCTAGAGTAGAATCTATGCCAATATCCCATTGCAGGAGGGAGGCAAGATCTCACTTAAGGTACTTCACCAAAGAGAAACATGCCCCAAGTGATGCTGGATCCAGAGGTTCCAGAATTAAAGTTTAAAGTGACACAGAATATTGTGGGGAAGCATTTCAGCACAGTCTAGTAGGTCCCAGTGGATCTGATGCACCCAACTCTGCAAGTTCTCTGGCCTCCTCGCTGAGGCAGAACACTCCTCCTGATGTGTATCCAGGGGTCTCCACAGCACAGGGAAAATATAAGTGATGCTTGGGACTCTGTAGCTCAGACTTCTGCTCATTTGTCTCAGCTCCCCACAGCGCTCTAATGACTGTTTCTGCATTCATGGTTCCAGCTGCTAGTCACACTCAGAGCAAGTCAAAATGGAGTCTTCCCCCTCGGAAAGGGCCTCGTAGGCTCGCAGATGTCCCACTAATGCTAAATCAAAAGTGCGAGCATAGCAAGCTTTAAAAAAGTCTGCCTTGATTGAGTCGAAAACATAGACAGAGAGCAAAATTTTGTGGCTGTTCACATCTTCAGATGGTATTTAAATACAGTCTGTCCAGAAATGGAAATGCCAGCAGCTATCTGGCATGTGAGGCACATGTTTGACTATCCCAGGAACATGTTTCCTGAGGGTATTTAACTTGTGTATAAAGATCTGGGGAGAGGAAAGGCTCTAGGAATTTTGAGGGGAGGATTCAAGAGTCACATTTATCTGAAACATTGACCAGCTACAGTTATTACTGTTCTTCTACTGCTGGTCAATCCTCACACTCCCAGCCCCCACTTCCCTATTCTGCTGTAAGGGTTTTTCTCTTAGAGAAAGCATTTTAGAGAGACTTCAATAATAAGAGAGGAATACAAAAATTGTTAGTACTCTTTGCCATTTATTCTGTCCTTTGAGTAACTGCATGAAATAACTAATACCTTTAAATACAGGTATTTGTTTATATGGCTGTCTTCTAAGGCAGAGAGGCAAGGACAACTTTAGATTGTGCCTAACACACTGGAAAGGATAATTCATCCTCAAATCAGATTTGTTAAAGATGAAGTTAGCAATTACATCAAAACAAATTTCATCATCAGCACTGATTTAGTAAAAATGTTAAAGGTTTGATAAAACTTCTCTATTATCACATTAAAGTTATGGGCTTCTAGAAAAATAAGAAATCACTGAGGATTGCACATGGATTACAATTCTTAGTTCCTAAACTCTAGTGAGTCATCCATCTCTCACCAGTTTGGGCTTAGGACTTCTTTTGTTTGGCTAAGGACTCTATCAGAACTACAAGGTCCATTTCTGCATATGTCCCCAATGCTCATAGACACTGTCTCGTCACACTCCACTAGAGATCAGTCTCAGAGAGCCTTGAGAGGGGAGAGGGAATGGACTAAACTCCAAGCCTTGATAGTTCACTCAGAAGATATGATGGCTGTGTGTCCACTGGAGAACACTCTACCAGCTTGCAGATCTCTATCAGCAAGAAGGTCTGTCTGGCCAAACACCTGAAGAACAAAACCCTTGATGCAGAATCTGAGCCCCTTGTCCCATTATCTTCTCTCCCCTGGGTCCCTTTGTACCCTTCTATATTTGCAAGGTTTGAAGTAAATATAGGTTCTGTCCTAGCCCAGAACCATGGCTACCATTATCTCTTATCCCAGCCCTAGTTGCCTTGTGAGACAACTTGAGAGCATGTCCCACAGCAACTCACACTGAGTACATCTCTGCCTTGTTCAAGTTGATTCTGGCTTGAATTGCTTTGATAATATGTTCTTGCAACCCTTTTATTTTTTATCCAGAAGTCTGTGTTTATGGCCATCAAAATACATAAGATTTTCACAGATTAAAAACTCAGCCATTTATTTATTCAAAATTGATTATTAAAATATTTTTAAAATTATTATTGCAAAGACTCTAATCAATATGAGCAGATAACAAACAACACAACTGAACTGTACCAATAAATGCTAGACATATTCCAATCTTGCAGGACAATTACAGTATGTTTCCACATCAGGTTACAAGCCATTATTATATTTACTGTCATGTAGGTCAACTGTGCATCACACATGAAAATCCCATAAAATTATTCCACCTAGTGATAAGGGATAACCTACTGTGTTTTCAAAATGACAAAATGACCTGAAAAAACCATGCCTTTCTTAGAACATCGCTTCACTGTTAAGAAATATGTGACTCTCGTATTTAGATAAGCAAATGTTGCTTGTCTCTTAACTTGATTACTGAGTAGCTTAGAGAATATCTGTGATAGACTGTCTTAGTAGCTAACAAGGTGACATGCATGCATGACTAGGAGTTTGTTTTTCTTAACTATCCTAAACTTTTTTTTTTGATATCATGACATATCAGCTCCTGACAGCACCCCCTATTCTACTCCAAGTAGAAGATAAGCATAGAAGAATCTCCAATGTGAGATGGTTGAATTAGTGGCAAGCCTATCTCTTGACATGTAAAAACTCCTTGCTTCAACTGCAGACAGACTGCTGTCCAAAAAGGACAAAACTTGGTAGCAGGGAAGTCGACAGCCTAGCTCTGCCAAGACAGGGTAGGTTAGTCCTTCACAATCCCTGCTCTACAATAAATGTCTGTCAGAGAAACAGGACCAAAAGGCTGAAGACTGATGCTGGAATGTATGGAGAGAAAATGGGAACTGTCCAGGTAGTCACTGGTTTGTCATTTCTTAGTATTGGAAGCTGCAGGCCCTGCATTTCCTATACAATCAGATATATTTATCCTTCTCAGCTCTCTGAGGTGGTTGAAGAATAGACAGCTTGAGTCTCATAGCTAAATTTTGAGTTGTTTAGGAATCAAGAGGGCGTTCTAGATCTAAGAAGATGGTTATAATAGTGATGCAAGTTAGTATGAAAACTAAGTCAGTTATAGAACTTTAAACTCATGGAGATGGTTAGAAGGTAGAAGGTTAAAGTCAGGGGCCAAATATGTATGAACTGGACATTGGGAAGGTACACCGGGCCATTTAACTCTCATAAATGTGGCATATTTAATTCTGCTGTTTTGTATAGAATTTACTGTTATAAGAGAAAGAACCATTTGTTGGAATGAAAAGAGAAGCTGTTGGAGGGGGAAGAGGGTGGAAGGGTGGGACAAGAAGGGGGAATAGGGAAGGGTTTGCGACTGAGATGTAACTTGAAAAAAAAATAAAGTACTTATTAAAAAAAAAGAAATATGTGACTCTCTAATGGCTGAGAGACACTTGAAGAAATGTTCAACATTCTTAATCATCAGAGAAATGAAACTCAAGATGACCCTGAGATTCCATCTCACACCTGTCAGAATGGCCAAGAACAAAAACAGAAGTGACAGTACTTGCTGGTGAGGTTGTGGAGAAAGGGGAGCACTCCTCCATTGCTGGAGTGCAAACTCATACAACCACTATGGAAATCAGTGTGGCAATATCTTAGAAAACTTGGAGTATCTCTACCTCAAGAACCAGCCATACCACTTCTAGGTATACATTCAAATAATTCCTCATCAGTCCACAAGAACATGTACCCATCTATCTTCATAATCCCTCTATTTGTAATAGCTAGAAACTGGAAACAATCGAGATATCCCTCAGATGAATGATGGATAAAACAAACAAACAAACAAACAAAATGTGGTACATTTACACAATGGAATGCTACTCAACTACCAGAAACAAGGAAATCATGCAATTTGCAGCCAAATGGGTGGAACTAGAAAAATTCATCCTGAGTGAGCTAACTCACACTCAGAAAGATGCACATGGTATATGTTCACTTATAATTGGATTTTAGCCATGTATATCTATCCTACAACCAACACACCAAAGGAACAGAAACATAGACATTGTTACCTATTAATGGGGTACTTTGCCCCAATAGAGTTGCCATGTAGGTCCCCAGTGCAAGAGGCAGCTCTCAACACTCACATGACTGTTGAACTGAGGAGGACTAATTTGTAGGGGCAACCCAGTCCAGAGGAGTAGGATAGGTAAGGGAGGGGGAGAGAGTGGGAGGATGGGACCAGGAAGGGTGGAGAGAGGGGACTGTGATGGAGATGTAACTTGAAGTAATAAATAAACAAAAAAGAAAAAAGAAATACGTGACTTTTATATTGCATGATATATGCAAGGTGTGTGTTTCTGATTATATATAACTCAATATTGTATGGTTAAACTCAACCACCACAAATAGATGAAAGCTATTCTGGGACTTTCTGGAATCTTCAGTTGTGTCCAGGTTTTGTTTTATATAATTCCTACCAATGTTTGTGGATGTTACGCATAATGAAACCTCTCAGGAAGGGCTTGCCTTTTAGTGTGTCCAAGGAGAACATTAAGAATAAGAAAACTAGGATGACACAGTGTCCCCAAGCCCCAGGCTCTGGGTACACTCTGAAGACAGCCATGTGAATGCTTCCCTGAGAGTGTGGGTAGAGCCCAAAACACAACCCTCTTACACCATCTGCCTGTGGCGTCAGGAACCCAGCTGTGCCAATGTCATGATATAGAAGGCTATTTGGAATGGAAGCTATTTATATTGAGTATAAGACCAGAGATATTCACAGTAGAGATGAGAATGGCACCCCCAATCCATTCTCCTCCACAGGATTTGTGCAGGCAACAAGCTAGCTTCCCCCTGCCTCCATGCACCCAGATGGGCCTGTGTTTTACACATACTGAGGCAGAGGTTCTAGTTTCCAAAGCAAAGATCTTCACTGATAAAGCATAAAACACCCTGATCTTGTCCAACAAATGGGCCAAGTCACAATGAAGGAGTGAAGAAAGATCATTTGTAGAGGAATTGGGCAGAGGAAGATCACCCAGATCCTGAAGGGCTGAAAGAGCCAAGGGCTGTGAACACCCAGCTGTGGTTAAGTTCATGAACGTCCAATTCCCGTCCCCTTGACGGTTGTGAATGCAACTCAACGTGAAATTGTGCACTGACTTTAAACACCACAAGAATTTTTTTTTTTTGTTATTTTTTATCTTCGTGTTACAATTGAGCTTTTTCTGGGATATGAACTTTGATGATGACAACAGCTTGTCAAAGTATGGCTCGACAGCTGTTCGTGCAACCTGTGGGCTGCAGGCTGGACACTCTTGATTTAATGAGTGACCTAAGACAATTCCCCCTTCATCCTGTGTGGCCCAGAGAAACCCAATGCTTAGACATCCTTGAATGAGTTCACACAAGTGACACACAGGAAGCTGACAAAGTATTCCTCCAGAGTGTCTGTGAGGATGCTGCTGAAGGGGAGACACTATGGTTCAGAGGAGAACCCTCACTGAGGTGAGTCATATCACCCTAGACTCTGAGGCCTGCATAAAAACGTGCAGAAAGGACAGAGTCCTATGCGATTTTAGTTGTCAACTTGGCAAAACCAAGAGTCACATGAAAGAGAGTCTCAGTGGAGAATTATCTAGTCAGGGTGCCTACGGTCATGTTTCACGGAGCTGTCTTTACTGTAGGAAGACCCACCCACTGAGAGCAACTCCTTTCTCTGGGCACAGGGTCCTGGAAAGCTTAAGAGAGAAGAAAATCAATTGAGAACAAGCAAGCAAACAAGTGTCCGAGTCCATTCTTTTTGCTCTTGACCACAGATATAACCAGCTGCTTAGGGTTCCTGCCTTGACTTTCTTGCAACAATGGACTGTGATCTGGAGCTGCCAGCAGACACACCCTATCTTCTCTACGATGCTTTATGTCTGGGTTTTTAATCACAGCAACAGAAATGATTCTAGACTAGGCAGGCTCTTCCTCTGTGTTTGATCTGTAACATCCTTTCTTCTGCCCTTGGATCTTGCTGCTCCTGGTTTCTGAGCCTTCACACTAGGACTACAGTACTCACCTTCTGGGAAGACTGTTAGGAGTTTGTCAAGTGGGTGCATTTCTCAGCCTGCAGAACCCAAACACCCTCTCTCCATATGGATCTGATTCTCTGGGGAACTGTGACTAACCCAGCCCCTCTTAACACTGACTTTTTTGTCTATTTTGTACATTACGTGCTTCAGTTTCTATAATTGCACATTGATATTCTTCATGGGAGCCTTCTAACATTTTGTAAAAGATAAACTTGAGTTTGGTGAGATAATTTTCATTATCGCTTCCAGCAGAGACAGAACAATGTCTTTATTTCAATAGTTTCCAAATTATTTTAAAAGGCATAAATGATTTGCTAGGCTTTTATTAAACCTTCCTATGTGCCTGCTGAATGGCAAAATCTTTAGAATCTAATTGTATAAATACAAAAATTAGCTGAGACCTTTATTCTATTACTGAAAATGCATGTCATTATCTGAGATATTTGTGGAATATGCCTGCAAGAGAAGAGGACTAGTTTCTGCACTGTCCATGAAGTAAAAGGTTTTTTTTTCTGAAGAATATGTATCCAGAGACCTGGCCCCTGTGTGCCCTCTGTGAGGGACAGACACCTAGGCCAGTTCCCCCTTGTGCTTTCTCAGAGTGCATATGTGAATCTGTTGTCCATGAACACTCAAATGTAAAGACTCAAATACTCATTTCTTTTTTTATGTTCATTTATTACTTCAGGTTACATCTCCATCATAGTACCCTCTTTCCACCCCTCCCAGTCCCACCATCCCACCCTCTACCCCCATCCCTTCCATCCCACCCTCTACTCCCATCCCTTCCATCCCACTCCTCTGGAGTGGAATGTCCCTATATATCAGTCTCCCGCCCCAGTTCAGCAGTCATGTGAGGGCCAAGAGCCTCCTCATACACTGGGGGCCTACAAGGCAGCACCACTAGGGCAAAGTGTCTCATTAACAGGTAACAAAGTCTATGTTCCTGTTCCTGTTGGTGCATTGTTGTAGTATAGTTATCCTGTACTATATGGCTAAAACCCAACTATAAGTGAATAGATGCCATGTGCATCCTTCTGAGTCTGGGTTAGCTCACTCAAGATGAGCTTCTCCAGTTCAATCCATTTGGCTGCAAATTGCATGATTTCATTGTTTTTGATGGCTGACTAGTATTCCATTGTGTAGATATAGCACAGTTTCTTTATCCATTCCTTGGTTGAGGGACATCTGAGATGTTTCCAGTTTCTAGCTATTACAAATAAGGCTGCTATGAACATAGATGAGGAAACATCCTTGTGGTTTGGTGAGGAGTCATTTGGATTTATACCCAGAAGTGGTATGCCTGGGTGGTCAGGTAGAGCTATTCCAAGTTTCCTAAGATATCACCAGACTGATTTCCATACTGGTTGTACAAGCTTGCACTCCCACCAGCAATGGAGGAGTGCCTCCCTTTCTCCACAACCTCGACAGCATGTGCTATCATTTGAGCTTTTGATCTCAGCCATTCTGACAGGTGTGAGATGGAATCTCAGAGTCATCTTGAGTTGCGTTTCTCCTATGATTAAGGATACTGACCATTTCTTCAAGTGTCTCTCAGCCATTAGGGATTCCTCCTTTGTGAATTCTCTGTTTAGCTCTGTTCCCATTTTTTGATTGGATTATTTGATTTCTTGGCATTTAATTTCTTGAGTTCTTTGTAAATTGTGGATATTAGCCCTCTGTCAGATGTGGGGTTGGTGAAGATCTTTTCCCAATCTGTAGGTTGCCGTTTTGTTTGAATGACAGGGTCTTTTGCCTTACAGAAGCTTTTCAGTTTCATGAGATCCCATTTATTGATTGTTGGTCTTACAGGCTGAGCTGTTGGTGTTCTATTCAGGAAGTTGCCTGTGCCAACGAGTTCAAGCCTTTTCTCTAAGTTCTCTTCTTATAGAATTAGTGTATCAGGCCTTATGTTAATATCTTTGATCCACTTAGACTTAAATTTTGTACAAGATGATAAGTATGGGTCTAATTTCATTCTGTTACATGTGGACATCCAGTTAGACCAGCACCATTTGTTGAAGATGCTGTCCTTTTTCCATTTTATGGTTTTGGCTTCTTTGTCAAAAATTAAGTGACTATAGGTGTGCGGGTTTATTTCTGGGTCTTCTATTTGATTCCATTGATCCACTGGTCTGTTTCTATACCAGTACCATGCTGTTTTTATTACTATTGCTCTGTAGTACAGCTTGAAATCTGGGATGGTGATACTCCCTGATGTTTTTTAATTGTACAGGATTGATTTAGCTATTCTGGGTTTTTGTTGCTGTTGTTGTTATTCCATGTGAAGTTGAGAATTGCTTTTTCCAGGTCTACAAAGAATTATAGTGGCATTTTGATAGGAATTGCATTGAATATGTATATTGCTTTTGGCAGTGCACAGAAAAAGCAATAGCACTGGTTCACAGAAATATTCATTTCTAGAGTGAATTGTTAATACAGAATGCATCCTGAATGCTGCTGTGACTCTGACTGTGTGTGACTGTCTTTCAAGCAGGGGCTTCAATAGTGCACTGGTTCAAACATTCCCTAAGTGACTCATGCAAACCTCTCTTGCCAAGCCAAGAGCATTTTCCTGTCAGCTTCTCTACTTTGGATTTCCTTCATGCTGGATCACTTCAGAAGACCATCTAGGGAATGATAGATAGCCCTCATGTACAAGTACTAACTAGGAGAAGCGGAAAAGGACTGTAGGAAAGTTTGGACATGCAAGCCTCCAGAATACAGGGACAAACATGTTAAAGGTGCATTGTGCAACACAATGGAGTCCATTCTCGGCCTGTCCTGAGTAAGGGAGCACCACCTCTTAGCCTAGAGAAGCTTGAGCTCTTAAGAGACACAGTCTTTCAGCACTGGCCAGACCCCAGTCTGCGAATGTTCTCTCTCCAAAGCTGTGCACCACAGGCCTGCCAAAACGGACCCTGCTGTGACCATGGAAGAAGGACGATCCAAGACTTCCTATGTTCCACCATCTGGTTCCTTGCAGGGACGGAGCTGTTTCCATAAAGAGAAGCAGGGCCAGCTACACCAGAGGACATAAAGACCCAGTTATTTAGGGATTTTTTTGGGGGTTGTTTTATTTTTAAATATTTATTTATTACTTCTGGTTACATCCCCATAACAGTGCCCTCTTTCTGCCCCTCCCAGTCCCACCCTCCCACCCTCTACCCCCTATCCCTTCCATCCCATTCTTCCAGTGTGGAGTCTCCCTATATATATCAGTCCCCTGCCTCAGTTCAGCAGTCATATGAGGGCCAAGAGCCTCCTCACACACTGGGGGCCTGCAAAGCAGCACCACTAGAGCAAAGTGTCTCATTGACAGGTAACAAAGTCTATGTTCCTGGTCCCTTTGGTTCATTATACAGTTATCCTGCACTATATGGCTAAAATCTGATTATAAGTGAATAGATGCCATGTGCATCCTTCTGAGCCTAGGTTAGTTCACTCAGGATGAACTTCTCTAGTTCCATCTATTTGGCTGCAAATTGCATGATTTTGCTGTTTCTGATGGCTGACTAGTATTCCATTGTGTAGATGTACCACAATTTTTTTATCCATTCCTCAGTTGAGGGACATCTGGGCTGTTTCCAGTTTATAGCTATTACAAATAAGGCTGCTATGAACATAGATGATGAAACATCCTTGTGGTTTGGTGAGGAATCATATAGATATATACCCAGAAGTGGTATGGCTGGGTCTTGTGGTAAAGCTATTCCAAGTTTTCTAAGATATCGCCAGACTGATTTCCATAGTGGTTCTACCAGATTGCACTCCCACAAGCAATGGAGGAGTGTTCCCCTTTCTCCACACCCTTGTCAGCATGTGCTGTCATTTGAGGTTTTTGATCTTAGCCATTCCGACAGGTGTGAGATGGAATCTCAGAGTCGTCTTGAGTTGCATTTCTCTGATGATTAAGGGTGCTGAGCATTTCTTCAAGTGTCTCTCAGCCATTAAGGAATTCTCAACTTCATATGGAATAACAAAAAAAAAAAAAAAAACAGAATAGCTAAATCAATCCTGTACAAGAAAAAAAAAAAAAAACCATCTGGCGGTATCACCATTCCAGATTTCAAGCTGCACTACAGAGCAATAGTAATAAAAACGGCATGGTACTGGTATAGACCATGGATCAAAAACACTGTCATTCAAACAAAACAGCAACCTACAGCTTGGGAAAAAAATCTTCACCAACCCCACATCTGACAGAGGGCTAATATCCAAAATTTACAAAGAACTCAAGAAATTAAATGCCAAGAAACCAAATAATCCAAACAAAAAATGGGGAACAGAGCTAAATAGAGAGAGAATCCACAAAGGAGGAAGACCCAGTTACTTGGACATCACTTACTATGTCCTGGAGTAATATGTATAAAAACATCAAACTCAACTGAAAGGAGTGTCACTCAGTGAACTTGTGTAAAGACATAAAGAAGACCCTGGATTCCCATGTTCCGGCATATGAGAGACACCCATTGATATTATTATCTCTTTAAATATAACTGTCTAAGATTACCTGGGAACCACAGGAGCAGGAGGTCAACTTCAGAAGAAACCTGCATCCAGCCCTCAGCCAGGTTACTCCCACTGATACCTGGGAGACCCCTTTACCTGTTCACCTGCCTGGCCTTTGAACCCCACAATGAGGCTTCCATCAGAACCTCATGCTTCTGGCTGTGATGCTGAGTAGGGCTATGTTCTAACTCTGCACCAGTGCTTGCCCACCTCAGGGAGCCTGAGTCCCATCCTGGTCCTTGTAGATGAATAGACTTAAGACATGGTGCAAAGAGATCACTCATGCCTACAGAGATAGTGAGAGGAGAGCTATGCTCATCCTCGGATCTCATGGGCCCATCTTCTACTATCTTTCCACTTAACATAATACAGGTCACCTGTACTGTGGGATACTTGCCTCTTTCTTCCCAATCTGCAAGGAGCAGCAGACATAAGCGTCCTCACACAGGGAGGCTTTCTGCCTGCCAACAACCCTCCACCTCCTCACACTTGAAAGGAATCAGCTTCATTTGACAGGTATTTTCTGGGTTAGGGAAAGGTCCCCAGCTACACCGGAGTGTTTTTGTGGTACTAGCTGCTGGGACCAAGCTGTGTACAAAAGCAACAAAACAAGCACCCAAACACAGGACGTCAGACCTGATAGCAGCAGCTTGTAATCAGGAGGCTAAGGCAGTAGAAGCACACAAGCCCAAGGCTTCATGAGGCTTAACGGCAAGTTCAAAGCTAGTGTGAGCAACTTTATTGAGACCTCAGGTTCAGTCTTGAGTGCATACACACATGGACACACACACATACATGCGCGCACACACACACATGCACACACACACTTAGATCTCTAGAACTTTCCAAGATCTGAAGTCTGAGTTCATCTAGAAGTCCTGTTTGTGGTGCTGTGCAGACCTCTAAGAGAGAATGCTACCCATTCTATGCATGAAGCAGCTAGCTACAACCCAGAAAAGCAAACAGTGAAGTTGATCAGTGTGAGAAGTTATCAGAAATCTGCATGAGATGACCCTGTTGGAAAGAAAAGCAGTATTGAAGTCCTATTTTTAAAATGTTTTTGGATTTTTTTATTGGTATATATTTCAGACAAGGTCTCATGAGGTAGCCTATGCTCACCTGGAACTCACTCTTTAGTCCAGAGTCATCTGTAGCTCATCATGTGAGCTGACTTCAAATTCATGGTCCTCCTGCCTCAGCATCCCAACTGCTAGGATACAGGTGAGATCCACTAAATCTGGCATTAAGAAGTTTGTTCTTCTCAAAGGCTTTGCCCACGGAGGTGCCCGGGCCATGGGTTGAAAGTGGTTTCTGCCTCCCTGGAGATTGGCTTCTGAGCTGGAGTGATACCAACAGCTACGAAAAAGCAGCTGAGGGACCAGAGTGTGTTGAAGATGAAAGAGGGAGGACCACTTGAGAATAGAAAGGAGACAGCTGGAAAATGGGGACCTACAAGGGAAAATGGGGTGAATACTGTCAGAATTCAATATGCTGGAACACATTGCTTTGCATGATTATTACACATGAATACTTTTCTTCAAAAGAATGAAATCAGACCTCCCGGCCTTTGACCAAGGCAGTTTCCAAGGCTCAGGTTCAAAAGAGACCTTGAGAATAATCAGTCACCTGCCTCCACAGAGGTCACCTGGCTCCAGGTCTTCAAGGCAAGGTCTGCAAGTGCCCCTTTAGAAAGAAGGCAGAAGCCCCTGGCATTTGTCACTGACAGACAATGTGGTCATACATCCTGCCGAGCCTCTATCCTTGTCTCCCTAATATAAATGCCTGACTTTTTTTCCTGTTTTCCCCACAAGTCACCAACATCAGAGTCCTCTTCCTGGCTTATAGAAAAAAAAAATCCTTTCCTTGGGGACATATTTTACCTCAGAATATGATGTTGAAGACATATGCATATCTCCATGTAGTTTTTAAAAAGCCATATTTTCACAGGAAATTCCAATATAGTATTCTGCAAAGTGGGTACAAGTAGAGATATATTAAAAATTAGAATACCCAATCAGATTGTTTCAGGAGAATCTAAGCTCACAGTCCTCACTGTGTCCAACATGAACAGCACTATGCTACCAATGCAGGACAGTTCCCTGCTGGACATCTGCTCCAGGGATGTGATCAGCTGCCATGCCTAGACAGGTCTTGTGCATTTGTCCAGTGCATGGTCCACCACCCAGATGGCTGTTTCAGGTCCATGGCTGACTGCCACACCAGAGCCAGGGTTTGGCATTTCTCTGGCACTTCCCTGTGCACACATGCAGTGAGTGTAGGCTCCACCACTCGGATGCCCACTCCAGGGCCACAGACAGCTGCCACACCAGAGCCAGGCTTTAGCATTTCTCTGGCACTTCCCCATCCACATATGCAGTGCAGGCTCTGGTATGTGAACTCTTAGAAAGCAGAACTGACAGATTGGATTGAATTCACAGGAAAAAGAAAATCCTTCCCCTTCTCCTGTCCCCTCAAGTAGAAAAGGTGTCAATGTTTATACATTTTAATCAGGTTTTCTGAAGTGGTATTTTCTCTTGGAAATCTGCTGTTCTGCTAGATTCCGAGGTTCCCTGAAGCACCTTTTCAATCCACCTGTCACTGAACTTGAAGTCACTTCAAAGTAAGGCTGAAGGGACAGAACTCCATCATAACTAGACAACCTTGGGGGTTGGAGAGATGCTTGTTGATAAAGTGCTTACTGTGAAAACCTGAAGTCCTAAATCTATCCCTAGAATCCAGGTAAAAGAGCCAGGCCTGGTGGAGTGCATTTGTGATCCTTGTGATGGGAAGACAGAGATGAACAGATTTCTGAGCTCACTGTCAACCAGTATAGTCTAATCGGTGAGCTGTAGGTCTGAGCTGGAGACTCTGTCCCACAAAACAAGGTGGATTGCACCCAAAAAGTGACCTGAGGTTGATTTCTGGCTTCCACATACAAGCACACATATGTACACCTTCTCACACATGCAGAAGAACAAAATAATGTGACAGTCTCTGAATGTGTGGTGAGAAGATGCAGCATCCACATGACTGAGGTATGTTCATCCACCTCAGTGGCCTCAGTGCCTTTGGGGTTTTGTTATATTCTCCTCCATCCTTTGAAGAAAGAACCATTGGATTAAAAGAATTATTCTTACTAGATGAAAGTTTTCTTAAGGTTTTCTATGTTGTCTTAGACACTGTTCTTTTTTTTTTTCATTTTTCAAGTCTTGGCTTTTTATTATGTAGCATCTTTCTTAGTAATTGGAGTGAAATCGGGCTCCTTCCTATAATTAGAGATCTAAATCTTTATGGTTACAAGAATATTATGAGCTATATAAAATGGCCACCCATTTTCACCTAGAAAGATTTAATAGCCCATCTCCTCGTCCCCTTCACAATGTAAGCATTGCCTGTGGTGCTCCAGGTCACGAGGAACAACTTAAACTTAGTGACACAGGAAGCACTTTCCATTATAGACATCCAGCAGTTCATACATGGCACTGCTCTTTCTTTTCTTTTTTTTCTCCTTTGTTCATTTTATTTTTTTCTCTTTATTTTTTATTTCTTCAAGTTACATCTCAATCGCAATCCACTCCCTACTCCCCCCTCCAGTCCCATCCTCCCACCCTCATCCACTCAACCCACCCATCCCCTTCCTTTTTTTTTCTTTTAAGTTTAAGGTATATCTTTTCCCCCCAACATCTACCCCTTTCAGTCCAACAAATGGTTCTTTCTCTTATAATAATAAATACAATACAAAACAACAGAGGTAATTAGGCCACAATTATGAGAGTTTATGGCTTAGCGTACATTCCCAATGTCCAGTCCATATGAATTTGGCCCCTACTTCTATTGATGTGCAGAGACACCATGTCCACGGCGACCCTTATAAAAGAAAGCATTTAATTACAGTTTGCTTACAGTTTCAGGGGTTTAGTCCACTATTTGCACAGCAGGAAGCATGGTGGCACACAGGCAGACATGGTTGGTGCTGGAGAAGTGGCTGAGTGTTATATATCTGGCTCCACAGGCAGCAGGAAGAAGAGAGAGACACTGGGCCTGGCTTAGGGTTTAGAAGCCTCAAAGTCCATCCTCAGTGGCACATTTCCCTGAAAAAGGCCATGTTTCCTAATCATTCTCAAATAACACCATTCCCTGAAGACTAAGCATTCAAATATTTGAGCCTATTGTAGCCACTTTCTAAAAACCTTTTTGGACAATGTATTTTTTATATAAACACATTTATTTTCTCTTTCCTTTTTACATCCCAACTGCAGTTTCCCCTCCTTCCTCTTCACCAAGTTCCTCCCCCTTCCACTTCCCCTTTGCATCTCCCCCCTCTGCCCTGCATCCACTCCTCCTTTGCTTTTCCTCAGAAAGAGGTAGCCATTATGGGAGCCAATCTTATTCAAATCACCACTTACATTTTCTAAAATGCAAAAAATTATGGTACAGACTCTTTCCAGTTAGCAATTTCTGAAACATCCCAGGCCCTAAGGACTCTTTCAGAGATCAGACGCCTGAGGAAATCAGGATCCTCGGAAATTAAAAGCAAAGCCATTCCCCATGCACTTTGATTGGAGCCACTGCTCCTAGATCCCTGAGCCTGCAAGGGCCGTGGTAATTAATATTCACTACAGATATCCAGGCCCTCCAGGCACTGGGTATCTACATTCTTTTAGGCTCAAGAATCATGGCAATAACTGAATTAAAGGAAGAACTGTCTTTCGTTCAATTCTGTTAAATCCAAATAGCTGTCGATCAGAGCTGCCTGAGACAGTCTGGATTAACAGAAACCTGACTCAGGAGTCAGACCCAGGAAAGATCAGCTATTGTTTCCACTGATGCAGGCACCCCCTGCACTGGTGCTAAACTCCAGCAATTTACGTTGTCTCAAGACTGCAGACTCTTCAGTCACTGGTAGTGTGGAGACTCCTGTGAGAATTCAATTATGATCCATCACATGTGGTGTTTGTATAAGAATGGGCCCCATAGGCTAATATATTTGAATTCTTAGTCATCAGGGAGTGGCACTACTTAGAAGGATTAGGAGGTGTGGCCTTGTTAGAGGAAATGTATCACTTGGGGGTGGGTTTTGAGGTTTCAAAAACCCAATCCAGGCCCAGTCTTCCTGTTGCCTGCAGATCTGGATGGAGAACTCTCAACTACTTCTCCAGCACCATATCTGCCTGTGTATCACCATGCTTCCTGCCACGCAGATAATAGACTAAACCTCTGAAACTGTAAGCCAGCCCCAATTAATTGCTTTCTTTTATCAGGGTTGCTGTGGTCTTGGTGTTTCTTCATGGCAACAGAACACTGGCTAAGACAAGTGTAATGCCTACTTGCTGCATAGTGGCACTTAGCAGACTTATGTCTTTCTACCTCTAACTACAGACTTGTAGATGGAAAGACACAGTGCTAATCTCCCTTTGCAATCTTATACCATTTGCAACATCTTAGGCCTCGTGAAATGTTGAAAATGGTATGAGAGTGATCTTTTTCATCTTGGATATAAACTCCTAGCTGAGCCAGATCTTGTATCACCTTGTTTGTTAACTGAGGCATGTGACACCACCTGCTCTGTGACTCTGGAGGAGCCAACACTAAGCCTGTCTCCTAATGCAAAACTGGAGCTCCAATTGAAACATGCCTGCAACAAATACTACTATTCTAGCTTCATAATCACAAACTAGGAGTCCTGCTCCCCAATCTTAAAGGTCTTTTAAGTCAAGAAGACTAAAGAAAGAGATGTTCCAAGTGCAGTAACTTACCTGAGCCCTTCTTGTATCTTCTATCTCAGTCACTACCCCTGTTCTCACACCCATAACACATAAGGCTCTTTCCTCTACAGCAAGCCCCTAGCCCAGAGACTGGCATTTGCTTCCACATTTGTGGGTTCATAGTTATCTTGAATATCTAGCCAAACATTCAATACTCATTTTGTCTGTTTTTATGAGTTATGGAGTTTTTGTTTTATTTGTTTGCTTGTATTTGGTTTTGGCCTTGATTGTGTCTTGTTTTCCTTCATTTTGAGTCCCCATTTGTTGTGAGGTTAATGGTCATATTGAAGGCTGTGAGTAATTGGCATTTACCAGACACCAGCACAGACTTTTACAAGCCAGAAGGGGTTACATTGACTCTCTTTACTGTTTCCTGAGAAATCAGCACTAGTACATCATGAAAGGCCAATTACCACTGTACACAAGGTTAGGCTGCTCAGTCATGACAGCTTAATTAGAAGGTAAAAATAAAATTGAGAACAGACATCCTGTAAGACATTGCAAGGTTCTCGGCATTTAATATGGAGGACCACAATGGAGCTTGGATGGATGGCTGAAGAAATGAATTAGATTTATAACATAGCATAGATTCCCTTTTTGCTACCTCCCTTCAAAGCATGATTTGAAGAAAAGGACCATACATTGACTTTTAAAGTTTTATAAAGGGCAGAAGTGGCAGACATTTATATTAATAGATTGTATGGGTGACAGGTATGAGAGGACAAGTTTTGATCTCTTTCCTGTGTACAAAAGTGCAGAATGAGTTTCTTGGCCTGAGGTGTTGTTGGATGCTCAGGGCTGAGGCAGGAGGTTGCAGAATCCTGTAATTATCACCACTTACTTCATGTTTAGAGCATCTGTACTCCTCACCTGGACTGGGGGATACCCAGGCAAACTGCTGGCTGGCTGTATCCTTCCAGGGCACAGTGAAAGACTTCCATGATGAGGAAAATCACATCATCTGTTGTTAGAACCCAAAAAAGTGCCTGTTTCAGCTAGATTAAGTCAGAAGGGGAAGTGTTTTGGCCAAATGCTAGGGCTAAATTAGAGCATCATTCCCTATTTCACTGTCTCTTTGATGCAACTATTCCTGGTTAAATGGCTCTAACTAGGGACTCTACGGTCCCTAGAAACAGCCTGATAGAAGCCACAAAGTTGGTGCTTATGCATGTCAAGACCATACATGACCTGCAAGCACAGGGCTGGTCTACGTGGTAGTTTGAAAGCACCTCATGCCATTGTGGTCATTTCTGCTGAACTGGACACAGAGAAGTAATTGCCAGCGGAGCTCCTTGAGTCTTGAGGAAAATAGTCATTCAGAGAACCTGCATTCCACCATTTTAGCAAGCAGGGCTAACAGTCCCATTTTCTGCAGCCAGATCCCATCCTGACATGTACTCTGGTACACATACACCCTCAGGTCACAGTTAGGGCTCATCACAGTGATATGATACCACCCACTGTCAGGCTGTTTAGAGGGTACACACAACAGACACTGATCACAACATTTGCATTCCATGGATTGATATTATTACCCTTGCTCTCACTGTGTCCAAACCAGAACAATTCAAAAGTCTAGGTGATCCCAGCTTTGTGATTCTCCTAATTAACACATTGTCTGCTTGGTAAATAAAACCTTTTGTTTATACTTTATGATTAGGTATATTTATACACAACACTGTAAGTAGAATAAAAGAAGGAAGTATAAAAGAATAAAAGAAGTAAGTGTATGTGTGTGTTTGTGCCTGTCAGTGTATGTGGTATGTGCAAGTTTATCTGTGTATGTTTGTACATGTGAGTATATGTATGTATATATATATATATACACACATATCTGTATTTGTATGTGCATGTGTTCATGTGAGTGCATGTATATGAGTGATATTCACATATGTGCTTCTTTTATGAGCTTGTGCATGTAAGTCTATGTGTATATATGTGTGTTTGTCTCTGTGTGTTTGTGAATGTGAGTGTCTATGTCTCTGTGTGTTAGTGCATGTGAGTGTATATGTATATGTGTGTATTTGTCTATGTGTGTTTGTATATATAAGTGTGTGTGTTGGTGTGTGTTTGTGTATGAATGAATGTGAGTGCAAGTGAGGCTCTTATTCACTGAACTCCATAGACCTCAGACATTTGCACAAGTCTCATTGTTGCTCCCCACAGTCTTGCAGAGTAGACATCATCACCTCTATGCTTCTGTTGAACTGACGAAGACAGAAGGCTCTGATATCACTCAACACTCCCAGTGAGGATGCAGGTCCATGAGTTCGGGACAAAGTTCTTTACTCCAGGCTCAATGGCCAGTCATGCATTCAACCTAGTGCACGTGTTTGCTTTGCATGAAAGGAAGACACGTATGGACTGTGATCTGAACTTTAGTCTGAATGACTCATTTGCCTGCAGTGCACACCGCTCCCATTTCAGAGACACCCATCTTTAGCAATTCTCACCCTGGGCGGAGGCCAAGATGCCCAGGGAACTTTTATGGAGCTGGCAGAGCTGTGCCCCAGACCTGGGAACTAGAACCTGGAGTGTTTATGGCTCATCAGAGTGTGTGGTGAATGGGCAGGTGGATCACCTTCCATACCTGTGCCAAGAGGAGGTTTCTTAGCTGAGAACATAGAAGATTGAGGAGTCTCCAACATCATCATTAAGTAGTGGGGACTTTCCCTACCTTTTTGTTTTTAAACAAGTGGTTTTAAGATGATTTTGGATCCTCATACAACTGCCTTTGTGTGGAGTGAGTCTGAGATAATGAGCTTCTCCAAAATTTGCAAGTTATTTGGTGTCTTCCTAAGAGAGCACATCTTACTCCTTAGCCCTGTATGTCCAGTTTTGTCTGAGCCAAATTGTTACTGGAAATTTTCATCCCTTTAGAATTTACGAACAAGCCATCAAAGTGAAGACACCTTTATTCTAGAGGGAATAAAGACAGTGAGACCTCTCCCCCTGCATAATTCGTCAGCTCACCCTGGGAAAGCAGACAGTGTGAAAGAAGCACAGGGCATTTGGAGGACGAACGCTTTGAGAGAGTGAGTCTCTCTAGATTTCCAAATTGGACTTCTGCATCAGGTTTTCGAGTTCAGGTGTGAAACCTCTGCCCTGGCATGCGTGGCACTGAGGAGCTGTCCAGGCCTCACAGACTTCCCACAACACAGGCTCCATCTGTCCTAGAATTCAAGGGCACCCTGGAAGTCATGAGATACTTTACCTGAGCAAAGGGCAGAAGAAGCAAGGACATTACCACAGCCAAGCTCTGCACCAGAAAAATATGTGACTCCGGAAAGAAATCAGAAGCCTCAATAAGAAAGAAGAAATTCAGAAATACAGAAAGTAAACATTCATGCTTAAACTCTTAAATCTGTTACACACGAATTTGTATATAGTCAAAACCATGTTCATATAATAAGATAAAGATTTAAACATGAGAGGCCAGGTGTGTGGCTCAGTGTTATTGTTCTCACCAGGCTAGTGTGAGGCCCTGGATTAAAAGTCAGCCCTGACTTCTGACTCTATGATCAGGTCTGTGACTTGGACATCCCAGCTTCTTGTGATCTCATGTGGCCTACCTGCATCTTTTGAAGGTTTTCTACTTAACCACCCTCAAGGTCCATTCTATGGATCCAGTGATGTGCTCCACCATAACCTATAGAAATCACTCCTAATGTAGAGATGTGAGCATCAGGTCAAGAGTAGACATACAAATACACTTGTGTCCACATGCACACCCACATTTAAAATAAATAACATTAATTAAAAATGAGAGTAAATTGGACAACCCAGACCACGCTGCATTTCCATAAGGTCTGTCTTTTAATTTATTCTTTTACACTTCCATAAATATGTGTACTTTGATGATATTCATCTCTGCCATCCTCTCTTAACTGGGAGAGTTCCTCCTCTTCCCAGGAACTCCTCTTATAACTCAAGTGTGTGTACGTGTGACATTACAGACACACACCACCATGCCCAGCCTATTGGCAACTTTGGTTGTAAAATCAAGTAACTTCCACAGTCCCCAGCTCACATATGACGGTCAGAGCTGGAGCCAAAACGTGATCCAAGTTCTTTATTTTAACATTACTGGCTCTGAGCCACAGAGATGGGAGAGAAGACAGAGAGGGAAATGACTCGTCTGCTGCTAGAATATTTTATTGTTTGGTCACAGAAAATAAAGTCTGTTGTAGCAGCACTCTCTCCTGTTCTTTGGTTAGTAAAGTGATGGTGATTGTTTCTAGACAGAGTGGAGATAATGGGGAAAGCACCAGAAAGTAACTAAGACCAGGGTCTTCTGAACATCATGGAAGAAAGCTTGGGGGCACAGGAGATGACAACCATGACTGTCTTTATGAACATGCAGCCTCACGTTTACATACAGGATGATCTACTTTATAGTGACAGAATGAATGACTAACAAGCATGTACATTCTGGACAGTCTTCAGAACTTGTATGCAATCCATGACTGTTTGGAAGTACTACGTAATATTAGCTGGGATACTGCCAAACATTCATCACTTGTAATTTTGGCCTTAAAATTATGTTTCTTTTCAGAAAGGAGGTCCTAAGCACTATCTCAAACTTTATCCAGATACTCCTTCGTTGAAATTTATTTTTTCGAGAATGGTATTACAAAGCTCAGCAACCAAGGAAATGGCGACACAAGGCAGGTGTTTCCATCTCAAGGTGAGAGAACAACACTGAACATACAACATATGGCTGCAGCATGATATGACAGAATGATGGGCTCAGCAGTACCAGAAAGATTTTAGCTCCCAACTTTGACCCTCCCTTCTATTAAGAATATTTTCTGAGGATAGAGGGAGGGGTCAGCAGTTATGAGTATATGCTATTCTTATAGAGGCTTCACACCCAATATCTGGAAGCTAACAACTACTTGTAACTCCAGGAACTACAAACTACACACACACACACACACACACACACACACACACACACACACACACACACATATACACTCATATTTAAAAGTAAAACTGAGGTCTTCATTTTTTTATCTATTTTTTTGGAAGATGATAGGTTTGGGCCACATCTCATCATATGATGATTGTCCCTTGTTTGAGTTTCTTGAGTGGTAGCAAGTGGCAACCTTCAACCTTCACAATTACATATAATAACACATTAAGATCACTCCACTCAACAAAACCTACCATCCCAGAAATGGGCTACTTTTTGTCCTTCTCTGAGTCAATTATGGAGGACATGGGGTGACCTGACAACTGTAAAAATATCCTGTCCTGGCTGGGTGTGGTGGCACACGCCTTTAATCCCAGCACTCAGGAGGAAGAAGAAGGAGGATCTCTGTGAGTTCAAGGCCAGCCTGATCTACAGAGTAAGTTCCAGGATAGTCAGGGCTACACAGAGAAACCCTGTCTCAAAAAAAAAAAAAAGTATCCTGTTCTTAAACATATGAGCTATGAATGGAGTGTGCTTGCTAACTGTGATGTAATATACTGGAATTTTCCTAAGGGAAGAAATGTAATGTTTAGTGTTCTGATTACCATAACTACCAAAACAACAACATAATAATACCAATGGGGTGGGACAAATCTTGGGAAGGTGATGGACATGGGCATGAATTGATGGTGGTCATGGTTTCAGAGATACCTGTTTATCCTCAGACTCACTGAGTTGGTGACATTATATAGTCATTTATGTATCAGTAATATTTCTATAAATGATTTAAAAATTAAAAGCAGTTAAATAGTAGTTACTGATGCTTATAAACATGTTCTAAACTGAAAAGAAGAGACTGTGAAAAGATCATTTGTTATAGAGAGCTGAGCTCCGCAAAGGCCTGTTGACATTATGATCAGAGAGTAGAAGAGCTGTGTAAATGTAGAATTTCAAAGTCACTGTATTTATTAATCATGGAGCATGCACACACATGTGTTTATACACATGCTGAATGTACATGCTCATCTTTAATTTGTGGGATGGGTAGAGAAGGAGACTAGAAGTGCATAGTTTGAGGAGAAATGGTTGAGATCCTGGGACTCGGGCTAACAGGTGACTTCTATAATTGCATTTAATGGAAACATCTTACATCAGCCTCACAGGAACTCTGTGACCCGTGAGCAAGACAGAAGTAAAGGCAGCAGGTGTGAACACTAGAACAGCACACTAAGTGAGGACACTTCCCCAAGTTAAGTCTTGCAGGATAAAATTTTTTTAAATATTCTTGGAAATTTTGAGTTGTTTAGGAATCAAGAGGGTGTTCTGGATCTAAGAAGATATTTTTAAAATTATGAGGCAAGTTAATATGAATGCTGAGTTAGATATAGAACTTTAAACTCATGGAGATGGTTAGATAGTAGAATGTTAAAGTCAGGTACCAAATATATATGGACTGGACATTGGGAATGTATGCTAAGCCATATAACTCTCATAATTGTGGCCCATTTATTTCTGTTGTTTTGTATTGTATTTATTGTTATAAGAGAAAGAGCCATTTGTTGGACTGAAAGGGAGAGCTGTTGGGGGGGGGG
>CAJQZJ010011617.1:5898475-5916987 GCA_907164525.1 Lophiomys imhausi
TCCCGATTTCTGGTTTCTCACTAGGCTTCTCGCCACAGGCCTGGCCTCTGAGCCTGATTCCCTCCTTGTCTGCGTATCCGCGGCTCTCCCTCCCTGGCTGCTCGGCCGTGGGTGCACAGAGCCCCAGATCTCCCGGCCGCCTGAGTGGCCCTCTCGCCCTAGCAGCTGAGCCGTGGGTGCGCGGATCCCTGGCCCAGCCCATGCCTGACTCTCTCCGCAGTTGTCATGCTGTGGGTTCGCAGGGATTTGGCCCTGCCAGCCGGGCTCCCTCCCTAGCTGCGCTGCTGTGAGTGCACGGGATTCGGCCCCTCCCGCCTGCCTTTGTGTTCCCAGTTTCCCGCGCTCTGTGGGAACCTCCCGCCCTCCGCTTCACGAGCGGCTGCGGACCACTCGCTGAGCCCCCTGTTTGTTCCTTGCTAAGACTTCCACTATCTCGCAAAATTTTTTAAGTGGGTATAAGTTCTACCTGAGGTGTGGGGAGTCCAATAGGCTAGTGAACTATCGCCAAGTGGGCTCTGATTCTGCCTGCTGTGAGTTGGGGACAATCTTACCAGGCGCCTCTCCAAATGGGAGTTCCCGAATCCCGGGTTTAGTGGCTTCCGTGTCTGCGAGAGATGCGGAGAGAGCCTTACCCTGGGACTTTTAACAGTCCCTTGGGAGCTGTGAGTGTTCCCGGGAGGGTCTAGCCCCTCCAGTTTTTGCACAGTGCCCAATAACTCTGTGTTTTTTATGGCTCTTTTTTCCCCGTGTTCAAAATGCTTCAGTGTAGGTTGCCGCCATCTTCCTTCCCCCCAGAAAGACTGATTCTTAAGCCCCAGGGCTCCTCCTGTCTCTGCCTCCCTTGCAGACGGCAGGCCAGCAGGCCAGACTTCTTACATGGTGGTGCTCTGAACTCACGTCCTCATGCATCGAAGACAGTAACTGAGACATCTCCCAGCCTTTCTCTTTTCTTTTTAATGTCCTGCCTTCCTTGAGGCAAAATAGTGGTGTAGGATGCCGTGTCTCCTTCCTAGAATTTCACTGTTGCTGAATACAGAAGACTGGAGTCTACTATCCTGGACATGATTCCAAGACATCATTTTTTTTAAATGACTGACTTCATAGTCTGAAAACACTCATTTAATGATGAGTAGACCTTTCATAACCATAGGTGAGACAGGTGACCAGCCAATGGACCAGGATTCAGTGTCATCTATTTCAATGCAGGTAGGTGAGGCTGCAGACATATCTCCATGGATCTCAGGTGACATATGAAAGCAAATCAAATTCTTTCCCATTTGCTGCCCACTTCTGATGGTGTCTTGTTTGGTACCCTTGAAGCATGTGAATAGGTAGGTCCCAGCTCCCAAGAAAGCATAGAAGGAAAAGACAGGTGTTCAGAGTTGGCAGGCTCCTAGGATACAAGCTGAAAACACACCTTTCTGCAGTCCTGGTTCTGGAATGCTGATAAAGAATTTGAGAATCCCACAGAGAGCATCCCTCTGGCCTCACCTGAACCATCCAGACAATGGGACCAGACACCAGCGGCTTCAGTTATCCTTGCACTCCTAAGAAAGCCTCACATAGCCAGACCAGACAGGTCTGCAAAGAAGCTTTAGAGAGAAGAGTGGGGAGGCTGGAAACCACCATTCCCCTAGCATGAAGAGGAAGGAAGGGGTTGACACTGAGCCTGAGAGTTGGGAACAGGAGTTTGTGTGGAGATAGAAAGCTACAGGCTTCCTACAGACTAGGAGGAGGACCGAGCAGGGCAGATGGGTAAGGCAGCATTCTGGAGTCAGAGCCCACAGACAAGATAGGAACAGGCAGTTAACCCAGGAGAGTGATGGTGATGGCCCCATCAGTTCAGACCTCAGAGAGATTGCCAGCGTGCCTTGAATTCTACCTGTAGGCACAGAGGTAGAAAGTTACTACAAAGTCCATCTTCAGTTCCTCAAGATTTAGCAAAAACAAACAAAAATTAACAATAAGCTCTCAAATGAGCTGCTTGGATGTGTTAGGAAAGGCTTAATGTGGGCATGATGATGAAAGCTCACATCCGACCAAAAGAGAGGTCTATAGTTGACTTACTTTGGCATTTTTTAAATTAAGGGAAGTGAGATTTTATACTTAGAGTGCCCTTTGAATTTCCCCACTATATTTTTAATTTGTTTTTAAACATCTCTTTTTTGTTTGAGCTCAATATTCAGAAGAGAGCTTACACAGTGAGAGACAGAAACCAACTTAACCTTGTCCAGAAACCAGAGTTTAGGGTCAGATGAGCTGGTCCCTCTGATGAGGGACATGTATTGGTGGACCCCCAGTCTGTCACCTCAGGGATGGTTAAATGAACCCTCCTATCCTCCTGGCAGATGTTCCCTTTTCATCTGTAGCATGACATCAGATGCCAAAATCTGAACCAGGATCCTCACAGTTGGAATCGAAGATTCCTTTCCTAACAAAGGACATTCCTCAAAACAAGAGCTTTCTAACCTAGGCCCCTTGAGGCTTATGAAACACTAACAACAACAACAAAAGAGAGAAAAGAAAGAAAGAAAAGAAAATGAAAAAAAGCAAAAAGTTTAGACCTAGACCCTCTTATACAAATAAAGATAATAGGCAACTTGATCTTCATACAGATGCCTTAGCAAGGAGGGATGGGGCAGTCTCAACCATGGACTCTGTTGCCTGTTATGGGAAATTTTAACCTAAATGGGCTCCATGTGAGGGCCCAGAGCAAGAGGAAGCTCTTAGCCTTCATGTGACTGATGAACTGAAAGGGGTTGATATGTTGGGTCCCCCTCATCCAAAGAGTGGGATAGGAGGGAGGGGGGAAGAGGGTAAGAGGGTGGGACCAGGAGGAGAGGAGGGAGGGAACTGTGAACAAGATGTAAATTAAATAAATAAATAAATAAATGTTTTAAAAAAGAAGTTTCAGGTCTGAGGAGATTGCTTGTTTTGGAAATAAGTTCATTTGGGTTTGTGCTCTCTCATGCTTACTTTTCCTCAGATACTCTTGCCTTCATACACATGTGCATGCATTGCTTGTAATTCCTTATCTGTTTATAGAGCAGAAGGAACTGTTTCTTAGAATGATATGTCAGGAAAGCTAAGTAATACAGATGTGCCCCATGTCTTCCACTGGCAAACATCTGCCTGTGGCTGTCACTGGAACATTTGCAGTCTGTGAGATAGCTTGCCCTGAATACCAATAGGATGGCCTTAAGTGGGGACAGGATGCAAGAGAGGGAGGGAGTATATTCATTGGTGTCTGTGTAGCTGAATCCCTGCAGGGACTGTTAGAAATAACTGCAGGGTCACAGAGGCTGAGGTGGAGGGGTGTCAAGATGACTGACACGGGCACGGGATAACCAAAAGGAGAAAACAAAAAACTGAAGGAAGTATGGTGGCTACTTGGAAGGGATGGATACACTTGAGAAAAATAAAAAACCTAACACTGATAACTACTTTACCTTGAGTGGCCAAGGAGGAGTTTCTAGTGAGGAGCTGAGCCTACAGGAGGTGAAGACTTTAGCAGAGGGTGGTGGATCCTGCACACCCAGGAGATGTGGCTGGATATGATGGAAGCAGGACACTTCCCACTGTTTTTTTAGTTTTCAAATCTCTAGAGCATTAATAAGAGAAGACTTCACCTGATGGGCCAAGCAGTTGTCTTCTCTCTGGTCCTCAGGGCTTGATTAACCCACTTAGGTCCACCAGCTCTTATTAAATGTCTGTGCTTCTCACTGAACAAGTCTCTTACTGGACTTATATCATTTATTCCCTTGATCAGAATATAATTAATGTTTCTTCCTACTTGCTTTGCCTTCTAATCTATGAAAGGAGAAGTAACCTATTTCCATATACAAGAGGTCACAGAGCTGAGAAAGCCCCCTCCAGTCTCTAAGTCCCTGAAGTGCTCTCTCAGGCCATATCCACCAAGAGCAGGAGAAACCTGAGATGCTTCCACTGCCTTCTTCACAACTGGCCCAGGGTTTTCCTATCCTGTGTGCCTGGAGCCCTCTGTGTGATGGGAGTACCAGCTCTCCCATCACCTCTCAGGAATGAGCAGGCATTGATTGCTAAGTAGTCTAGTAAAGGCATGCGCACTCGACGCTGCTTCTTTCTGCAATGTCCCTCCCTGATGACCAGAAGTGGGAGGGTCTCTGTGCTCTACCTTCACCCAGCTGACCTGCTGGAATACAGTGATGACATAAAAATGAGATATAATACTTAGGCCTCTCTGGGTGTGTTTTGAAAGACATTTCTACAAGCTGTGTAGTTTTCTTAAGTTACTTAAGATACTTATTTACCATAGAGTAAATTCCATCACAGTTCCTGCTTCTCACTTCTGTAGGACATTTTCGAAAGGACATCCTTGAAATGTGTTAACATCTGAGGGTGTGTATATTACCTCTGACACCACTTCCTGGTTCTTGCTAGGACAGGTACCAGGTACGATTTGTCCTTTTGCTCACAGGATCAATTTTAGGCCCTGCTTGTTCACCACTTTTAATTTGTGACTGGATCTCTCTCGCTGTAAATATGGTTGTAGCTATATACTGAATGAAAGCTCTTTTCTCAGATTAAAAATACTGTAGATGTGCTGTCCTGTTTCAAGTACTCTTTTGATAATCTTGGTGGCTAGATACAGAATCTTCTATCATAGGTCCGAGTCAGAACTGACTTAATTCACTGTTGTGTTTTGTCCTGCTCCATTTTTGTGAAGACTTTGCTGCTACACTCGACATTTTATAACCACGACTCTTAGAACCTTTGACTGCATGCTTGAATATTTCCAAGCATAACTGAGTTGATTTAGAACTACTGAGGAAAGCACTTATTTTGATACTGTTTCATAGTGTGAGTCATCAGTAAGTCTTTAAGGAAGGATCGATCTAATAAGACTCTTTATTGAATGTCTGTGATTTGCGTAATGCTGTGGAAAAGCATACAACAAGGCATTGCATGAGATCTTACCCTCAGGAATTTATGTTCTAATTAGAAAAATGATGCACTGCATGTTACACACATACATATATTTATAAGATTGTTCTTACTTATAATGTGTACCTGGATATTCCTTAAATTGGAAAAAAACAGATCAGGGTGAAGAGAGTCTCACAGGAGGCAGAAGTAGGCTCCCATTTTGTTCCTTGTGATTCTAAGCATTTCTGTGCACCGCTCTCCCTGAGAGTTGCTTTCCAGTGGGTAACACTTGATGATATTCTTCTGTGTGGGGGGTCCTGCAGTTTCCTTGTCCATCTGTCCATCAGATAGTGGGGTCTTTTGCAACTCTTGGCAATAGAGAATTAGTAGTATGTACTCCAGATATCCTTTTGAGACACTCATTCCATTTCCTCTGTGTGTGCACATAGAGGATGGATTTATGGGTCTTCTAAGAGCTGTATTTTTAAAGCCTTTAGAAATGTCCACATTTTCCATAATGGCTGAGCCAGTGTGTGTTCCTGTTGACAATGTATAAGCACTGCTTTTTTTTTTTTTAACCATATTCTTGCAAAAATCTGTTCTCTTTTGACTGTTTAATAGTGGCCACACTTGCAGGTGCAGGATGGAACCTCACTGTGGTTTGTCTGCATCCCCTGAGTTGCAGAGATGACAGTCTTTTCCTATACCTGTTGACAGTCTTTAGGTATTCTTTGAGAAGATTCTTTTCAAGTCTCTGCCAAATATACTATGCCATTTATTTTACACAATTGAGTTTAATCTGATATTAACCCCAGAGGTAGCACTGCAAATATTTTTCCTCATTCAGAGGCTACTGTTTCATTTTGCTGCTCCATTTGCTCTATAGTGGAATTTTAGTTTGATATAGGCATTACCTATTTACTTCTGGTTCTTCAATCTGAATGTCTGTCACGATATGGAAACCAGGCCCCACATCAGTGTGCCTTCCATGTTCTCCCGCAAGGGATCTGTTATATCTGGTCATGAATTTGGTTCTTGCTCATCTTAGGTTTTTATTTTTGTATGTGATGATAAGCCCAATATCATTCCTTTGTATGTGGAACTATGATTTGCCCACAACTGTGTATTTTGAAGACTCTTTTTCCCCCATTGGGTTTTCTTTTTTATGTCTTTTTTATAATTTATTTTTCATTTCTTCAAGTTACATCTCAATCATAATCCCCTCCCTACTCCCCCCTCCTGTCCCACCCTTCCACTCTCTTCACCCTCAACCCCCCATCCTCTATCCATTTTTTTTTAGTTTAAGGTATATCTTTCCCCCCAACAGCTCCCCCTTTCAGTGCAACACATGGTTCTTTCTCTTATAACAATAAATACAATACAAAACAACAGAAATAAATAGGCCACAATTATGAGAGTTATATGGCTTAGCATACATTCCCAATGTCCAGTCCATATGTATTTGGCACCTGACTTTAACATTCTACTATCTAACTATCTCCATGAGCTTAAAGTTCTATATCCAACTCAGCTTTCATACTAACTTGCCTCACATTTTTAAAAACATCTTCTTAGATCCAGAATACCCTCTTGATTCCTAAACAACTCAAAATTTAACTATGAGACTCTAGCTATCTATTCTTCAACCACCTCAGAGACCTGAGAGGGATAAATATATCTGATTATATAGGAAGTTCAGGGTCTGCAGCTTCCAAAACTAAGAAATGACATACCAGTGGCTGCCTGGACAGTTCCCATTTTCTCTCCATACATTACAGCATCAATCTTCAGCCGTTTGGCCCAGTTTCTCTGACAGTCATTGATTGTAGAGCAGGAATTATGAAGGACTTACCTACCCTGTCTTGGCAGAGCTAGGCTGTGGACTTAACCTGCTTCCAAATTTTGTCCTTTTTGGACAGCATTCTCTCCACAGTTGAAGCAAGGGGTTTTTCTTGCCAACATCTTGTAGAGGTTTTTTTTTTGTTTTGTTTTTTTTGTTGTGTGTGTGTGTGTGTGTGTGTGTGTGTGTGTGTGTGTGTTTACAAACCAGGAACCATGATACTGTCTGGCTTGCTTTGCTTCCTCAGACCTGTTTTGGCTTCACAGAGACTTTGGTAGCTTATTGGATTAGACCCACTCTTCACCTAGGAAAGTTTTAGGATTTGAGTCAAACTTAATATCATTTTAGCTTTGCACTTTTAAAGTAAGGTCATTAAATTATACCATTAAGTTATTTAGATAATCTTCATCATTCCAATATGTTCCATGGATCACCTACTGCCCTCACCAGTGTTGCAGGGCTGTGGGAGGAGGACTGGGCAGAGGACCCACTTCTCAGCATGTGGTATGGTGTCTTTGTGTCTAGGATTGTTGTAACTGCCTGGGGGAATGTTATGCACAGGGCTTGCTCAGATGATAGGAATGAGGGAGCATGAGAATCTCTTCAAGCCCTGGTCCTTTGAATATCAGCTTTCTCCCCTTGGCTTAACAGTCTAAATTTGGAAGTGTATATTGAGCTACCGAATAGTAATTTTAGTTGTGTACTGGAAAAGAAGAGCAAAGTCAAAGGATTCTAGTGTCTCTGCTCAGTGTAGATCAGTCAAGCAGAGTTACTCACTCTGTGGCGGCTGTTCTCAACCTGGGGGTCACGATCCCCCTGGGGGTTGAATGATCCTTTCACAGGAGTATTGGATCAGATACTCTACATATCTGATATTTACATTAAGATTCATAACCGTAGCAAGATTACAGTTATGAAGTAGCAACAAAAATAATTTTACTGTTGTGGGTCACTGCCACATGAGGGGCTACATTAAAGAGTCACAGCATTAGGAAAGTTGAGAAGCCCTGCTCTATGGTCTATCAACATACCCCATCATGTCATGCAAATCTTTTCTGTTGTTGTTTTATTTTATTTATTTATTCATTTTACAACAGGATTGCACCCCCTCCCTCTTCTCCCCCTGTTCCTACCCTCCCACCCTCTACTTTCTCTCCCTCATCTTTTTCTCTTCTGAAAAAAAGGACCTCCCCTCTTTCTACCCACTCTTCAAGTAACATCACAAATAAGAGCATCCTTTTCCACTGAGGCCAGACAAGGTTCCCCAGATAAGGTAAGGTGATCCACAAACAGGCAATAGAGTCCATGTCAGGGACAGTCTCTGCTCTACTTGCTAGGGAAATTACATGAAGATCAAGCTACTTATCAGCTACATATGTATAGGGGGCCTAGATCCAGACCATACATGTTTTTTTTTTTGGGGGGGGGGTTGGTTGGTACTTCAGTCTCTGAAAGCCCTCAGGGGCCTAGGTTAGTTGACTCTGTTAATTTTCTTGTAAAGTTCTTGTCCCCACTGGATCCCTCTATTCTTCCTGCCACTCTTCTACAAAATTCCCTGAGCTCCGTCTGATGTTTGGCTCTGGATCTCAGCATCTCTTTTGATCTGCTGCTGGGTGGGGCTTCTCAAAGGATATTGTTTACTTATCTGTTCTCCTTCATTTTGCCTCACTGCAGATGGAAGCCCTGGCCTTCTGTACACTGAGCTATTGTTCTCGTTTGAGATACATCTTCAGTCCCAGTTACGTGCCAGCCCTAGCTGTTTTCAAATAACAGGTTGAGAAGGCGACATTAACACTTACAGAACCTCAACGCCTGCTTCATTCTGGAGAGCTCAGTGTTCTGGTTGTTGCCAGGGCACTGAAGGGCTACCTCCCCAACTCACTGGAGGGGAGCCACAGCTGCAGTTTCCTTTCCAGAGCTTTCCATCAAGGATATTCAACCAATAACAAAAAGGAGAGGATAGGAGCAGCAGGGATAGGGCCTGCTTACCAGCTCTGTGGGAGGTTATGTTCTCATTTCTTTTGCTCTGGAATCTCATAGTCTAGGTGCTTGGTCTGCCGTTGTTTTCACATAGCACCAATGATATTTTCCATATTTTAAGGGAAATGTTTGAAATCTCAAAAACAATACAAACAGATATTTACATCAAAATAAGTTATATCACCATGACTCAGTAAAGACAGAGAGGTGACTGTTGGTCTCCATAGGTGGAAATCTCAGAAGCAGATATCGGAAAGTAATTAGTACAAAGCTACTTCCAGGCATCTTTCAATGAACATATAGAGTAACACAAAGGAAAATTAAAAGCATCATACTGAAGTTTTTTGCCAAGGAAGGATCTAGCAAGCAATGGCCAGAGTGGCGCTGATCCAGTAGGACTAAAGTCATCATTAAAACAAACAAACAAACAAAAAATCTGATGGTAAACTTGGGCCAAGAAGACTCAGAGAGAAATGAACTTTTAAAATGTTTTGCTCGTCTTTTAGACAGTTTAATTTTCCCTGAAGATCCATGGCAGAGGTTTTCCTTACATCTCTGTATTTCTATTATAAAAACTGAAAAAAAACAAGAAAGCCAAGAACATGATAAGAGAAATACAGTCAGTCTTCCTTTATACAAAGCAGTCATTTAGAAATGGTACAAACTAGGAAAAAATATCACAGATTTTGGTAGGAGACTGTGCCTTTGGTGATAATGGAAAAATTCACTGTCAGTTCAGGACCATCCCAAAGAAAAAGGAGCACAAGGCAAAGGATGGGTTTGCCATAGAATGGAGAGAAGGAAGAGGAAGAAAGAGAGAAGGTGAAGGAGCAGGAACAGGAGGAAGAGAAAGCCATAGGTAAACATAAGGTAAGGAATTAAAGGTCCTGAACATGAACCCAAGCAAGGCCTCGAGAGTCCAGTAGTCACTTGGGTCAGAAACCACACCCACACTGTATGACCATATGATAGCCATCTGAGATCCACTGTGGTTCTTCAAGCCAGAAACTCCAGACATATACTGGGGTGTAGGCAATCTGAAGCTCATGCTGAGTGGGTCTCCTCCCTGAACTCCTCCACAAAGAGGAGACAAATTCACCCACAGGCCCCCTTCTGCAGTCAGGACTGTAATTGCTCTCAGTGTTCCCACACGACAGTGTGAAAAGTGAAGTGCGGATGGACTCCTGAGCGTTGCACACACACTACCTCTACCGTCATTGCTCTTCACCCCCTTGATTCCTTAACCAGATAATGCCCTCTATTAGGACATTCCTTAAACAGATAATCTCTCAGATCTGGGCTCTTCAGTGAGTACTCTATAGAAGTCATGTGGCACAAAATTATTCCACTTAATGTTTTATACCATCTGGGTCTGCAAGTCAGTCCTAAGCACATCCTCAATGAACTGGCCCATATGTGGTGCTTTGAAAGAAACATGTCCCATAGTCTCAGGCATTTAAATACTTGGTCTCGAATTTGTGACATTACTTGGGAATGGTTAACGTGTGTGGCTTGCTGGAGCCAATGAGTCACTATGATGGGTTTTGATATTAAAAGCCTGGATTGGGGGGGCAAGGTTTGGAGGGACTGGGAATAGAGGAGGGAGGTAAAACTGTGGCTGGGACATTACATAAACAAGCAAGCAAAAAAGCAAAGGAACAAACAAACAAAGTCTGGTGTTTCTTTCAGCTCACTTTGTCTACTCCATGCTTGCTGATAAGGATGTGAGCTCTGAAGCTTCCTACTCTGGATGCCGTGCCCCCCATGATAGACTCTTATCTCTCTGAAACTTTAGGATCAAGAAAACGTTTAACTTTTATAAAGTGTCTTCTTCATTGTGTTTTGTCACAGCAACTAACAGCACACCATGTGACCTAAACAGGAGCTGAACTATATGACCCAGGGTATTTCCAACTGTAAAAGGACATCCAGGACAGTGTGACCCAGAGGTCATTTGAGCCAGGTTCTGGATTATCAGTTATGAAATCTCTACTGGTGGCAGTAATAATGTGTCTCTAGAAAGAATACTTGGGCTGGTTGAAACTTCCAGGAAAGATCCACAGAATTCTTAGTATTGAACAAAACATCTTTCTGAAACATAACATTCTGAAATTTCAAACTGATAAGCATCAGAGCTCTCTTTATTCCACTGTTGATTCAAAGGTGAGATCACTCTCTTATGGTGACTAGTTGTATCCCAAAATTGTTATTGCTTGAATGTTAGAGCACTGTCTTAGATAAAATGTGTCTTTGCACTATGCAACTTGAATGCTCAGTGCAAACATGAATTTTAAGACGCTCCACAAAAAGAAAAAAGAAACAGTAAGTTTCTGCAGCTCAAATGACTTTTTCCCTTAGTACTGCAAGAAACCATACTAATATTTCAGTAACAACACTGATACTCTCACCCCTGTTAGCCTTAGTTCATACAAGAACTTGTATGGGTAAAGTTGGTGTATTGCTATCTTAGTCAAGTTCACATAATGATGTTATAGATATTCAAATGTGGTCTATACTCATTTCTGTCACTTGATGACAAGTAAATGCCTAGACAAAACCAGAACAGGGAAGAAAGGGGTTATTTGGCTTATGATTTCATGTCCTAATACATTATGGAAGGGGTGTCAAGGCAAGAATTTAAAGCATCATGTACACAGCCAAGAACAGGTGGAGAGAGAGAGAGAGAATTCAATATCTTTGCTCACTAGCTCACAACTAGCCTTCTCCTTTAGTTCAGGAATCCCCATCCAAGAAATAGTGCCACCCACAATATTCTTAGTCTTCCTATGGAAATTAACAATTTTTGTAAGGATGATGCCTTACAAACATATCCATAGGATGACTTGGTGACAATTCATTGTTAAGATGCACTTCCCATGAGACTCTAGGATGTGTCAGCCAAGCATTAAAATTAACCAGCAGAGAGTCTGGTGAAATGCCTCTGTGGTCAAGAGCCTGCACTGATCTTTGAAATGATCAGGGTTTGGTTCCCAGGATCCACAGAGAGTGGCTAACAACTGTATGTGCTCCAGTTTGGGGGGATTTGTCACTCTTTTCTGGCCGTTGCAGTTCCAACATGCATATGCTTATACAAACACATAACTATAAATAAATAAATTTATTTTAAAAACCCTATATTTTCTAATCTAAGTTCTGCCACATGACTGTTTTCTTTTACTCTGCTTCATTTGTCTGTCCTCCTTCATGCCCTAAGTGAATCTCATGTGCCTGGCTCTATCCCAGAATCATTTCTACCTAGCAGATGCTCCACCATCTATTCTACCCTGTCCTATAGGCCATAGGTGTTTTTAATTGACAGCTGATGCATCCATATGCTACACAAAATATTCTTTCTACAATTTCTCCTTTTAGCCCAATAAAAGGTTTTTTTCTTACAATAATAAACTATATACAATAACAACAATTATGAAAACTAATAGGTAATATTTGTACTTACAATGTCCAGTCATGTGCATTTGGAAACTTAGGAGAAAATATTGTATTACCTATACTATCTTGGTGAGTTCAGAGTTCTGTATGCAAATTATTTTCTATCATGACTTGCATTACCAGCCCTAAAACATCTTCATAGACCTAAAACAACTTCTTAAATCTTAAACAACTTAAATTTAATTGTAAGACTATAACTATCTAGTGTTCAACACCATCAGAGATTTGAGAAGGAATACTTGAATATTTAGGAAGGACATGCAAGATGATTCCAATATTATAGAATTGACAGAGAATAGTTGGCTGCCTGGACAATGCAAACTCCTCTATAATGTTGGAGCCTCAAGCTTAGCCTTCTGGTCCAGTATATCTGACTGACCTTATTTGTGAAGAAAGAATTATAAAGAACTCCTTGTCTTGCTTGGCAAAGCTCAACAGTCAACTTTCCATAATCCATGTATGTCCATTTTTGGAAATATACTATCAGGAGTTGAAGCAAGGGCATTTTCTCCCCAGTGGCAGCTTGGCACAATTGAAGCAAACTCCATAAGGAGATTCTTCAATGCTCATCATCTTCTCTGAATACAAATAGGAGTGCTACTTATAATTGAATTTTAGCCATACAGTACAGGATTACTATACTATAACCAATGCACCAAAGGGAACAGGAACATAGACTTTGTTTCCTGTCAATGAGACACTTTGCCCTAGTGGTGCTGCCTTGTAGGCCCCCAGTGTATGAGGAGGCTCTTGATCCTCATATGACTGCTGTACTGGGGCAGGGGACTGTTATGTAGGGACACTCCACTCCAGAGGAGTGGGATGGAAGGGATAGGGGGTAGAGGGTGGGAGGACAGGACTAGGAGGGGTGGAAAGAGGGCCCTGTGATGGAGATGTATCCTGAAGTAATAAATAAACATTTAAAAATAGGGGTGCTGTGAGGAACTGACATATCTCATTGTCAAAAAGCCTTAAATTAATAAAAACATATTTAAATGCCAAAAAATCAATAAATCTTTTTAAAAGTGTGTGTACATGTGCAAGTGAATGTGTGCATACGGGTGAATGTGTGTGTGCATGGATATGTGTGTACATATGCATATAGACACCACAAGCCAACCTTAGCTGCCATTTCTCAGGTGCCTTCTACCTTGTCTATTGAGACAAGATCTCCAGTTGGACTTGTAACTCGCTGAGAAGGCAAGATGACTAGTCAAGGAGCTTCAGGGATCCTGAAGCTTTTTCTACCCAATTCTGGAATTACACACACAAACACACACACACACTACTTGAATGCTTAGAGATCCAACACTCTGCTCATGCTGAAGGTTAACACTTTGACAGCTAAGCTGTCACCTAGCCTGAGGATTTTTATTTACATTCAGAAAAAGGAGGTTCTTGGTTCATAATTGACTAGGACCCTAATCTAACTGCACAGTGAAATGGGAGCAGGGTCATTTTTTCTGTGTAACTCTAGTATCTGAGGGCTAAACTAGAACTGTGGAACTGGAAACTAAAACAATAAGCTGTGTGGGACACTCAGTAGGCAGCTCCAAGAGCTGGCTTCTGCCATGAGTTTCCTCCCTCATCTTCTCCAGAGAACAGCAGAGAATTGCCTGAAGTTAAAAGTGAGGGACTAGAATGGCAGGTACTCTCTGGAGGGAAGAGCTGAAATCATTACCTGCAGTTGGTGTGGTATTTGGCCAAAGGCCACTGCTCTCAAGATGGAGTGAGGAATGGAGCTGGCATCGAAGAAAAAGAGCTCAGTGATTCCTGAAGAAGAAACAGCATATCAGCATGGCTCCTTTAGAAGCCTCTTGTCTTCATTTAAAAATTTCCCCCACAGTAGCCAAAATTGCACACTTTCTTTACAACATTAGTGGTAAGTTTGTGTATGATGTGGGGTGTAAGTGCTTGTATGTGTATAGGAGGCAGAAGCAACCACCTGATGAGACCATGAAATTAGAAAGCGGTGGTAAGGAACTTTCGGGAGATGGCTCAGTCTGTAAAGCAAGGATCTTGGCCCTTATAATTCCCTAGTAGCCAGGTAAAGAGCAGGATGTGGTGGTATCAACTTGCAATCCCAGCACTGGGGAGGCAGAGGCTGGAAGTTCCCTGGGGCTCCCAGCCCAGATAGTCTAGCATAATCAAAGAGATCCAAATCAGTGGAAGAGCAGGACATTGTTCTCTGGCCTACACAGACACAAATACACAGGCAGTCATACACACACACACACACACACACACACACTCACATACATGCTCCATACACACTGGAAGGTGAGAAGGTTTGTTTTTGTTGTTGTTTTGCAAACGGCCTTTTCCCTATAAGTATAATATCTTTACTCTCTCCTGTCCGGGGTGCTTTTTTTAATGAAATTATCAAGCTCAATAATTGATACTTTGCTATTAGGAGATTTCATGTGATGCTCTGTTTTAAGGCATACAGAAAAATATTTTCATTGTTTTTATGTTAAACTGGATAGGAATTTCATCATTCAAATATTGGTATTTAAATACATTATAGTTAAAATGGATTCCATGTTCTTGGAGACAAAGAGTATATGCCTAATTCAAGATAAGGGCAATGTAAATCCTGAAAATGGGCCTGGATATAACCTGGGGCATTTCTACATAACTGGATTACCAAGCATATAGCCACACATTTAAATAGGGCTCCCGTAAAGCCAGCAGTTTCCACTGCTCCATGGAGCAGCGGCATCCACAGTGACTTAGTCTTTCTGATATGTTCTGATCCCACAGGCCATTCCCTGCTGCCAGGAATACAGCTGACTCCTCATGGTAGGGACTCTGTGTCCTTGGCACTTGAGTTCACCATGGTGCCCTCCCAAAGATTTGCCTGCACCTGACTACTAAGCTCTTTCCTCCTGGAAGATGAGTAACTTCAAAAGAAACACTACCTCATGCTGCAGAGCACAATTGGGTAAACAATGAGACCATGGCTTCCTGTATGTATAAAGGGGCTCCTGGTCCAGTTGCCGTTTATATACCCAAGTGGGCAAGGATGGGGCTAGCTTCAGTCTTCCTTTAGCCAAGGCTGCATTTCCCAAGTTCAATAGTTGCAAAAGCCTTTAGCAGCATTTCTTTATGGAATTGCCATCATGGAACTAAGTACCCACAAGTTTCCCTGCTCAACACCATCAGAGCGCCAGGTTAGCACACCTGGGCTCAGAGAGGAAGTGACTTGTTCATCAGGGGGTAGAGCTGCCAGTTGGAACTATGACCCTAAATATACCACTCTCCTTCCCTTCCTTCCTCCCTTCCTCCCTCCTTCCTTCCTTTCTTCTTTCTTTTCTTCCTTCCTCCCCTCTTCTTCTCCTTTTCATCCCTCCTTCCTTTCCCTTCATTCTTCCTTTTTTTCCATCTTTCTCTTCTCCTCCCCTTCCCTTCCTCAGTCCTCTCCTACTTATATTCATTCTTTCTTTCCTTCTCCTTCTCTTTCCCATTCCTTCTTTATTCTTCCTCTTCTGTCCTTTCTTCCCTTTGTTCTCTTTCATCCCTGCTATTAATTTTTGTTTGTTTTGTTTTCATTGATGGTGGTGGTGCTCTGCTTTTGTGTAGCTTCAGCTTCCCTAGGCTTCACAAGTTAGGTCAGGTTGGCCTTAAATTCACAGTAACCAATTCCCCTTCTTATGCCTCTGAAAGATTTACAGGCATGAGCTACAATCACAGCCTTTATCATTCCTAACCAACTCTGTTGCTTGACCACATCTAGAACTTCTGTGGACAAACATGGCTCTGTGACATTGCCATAACACTGTTCTGAGAGGAGACACTGGTGGCCTTATAGAATCCTTTGTTACCTATGAAGCACAGGCCAGAGTCTGAGGCTGCCTGTTGACATGGCTAGTGAAGTGTGCCGGGACCTCACTCACATCCAAAGGACTCATTACAAACAGCAGACTGCACCCCAGCCTTCTGCCCACAGATTCTCATGGAGCTCAATGTGTTCTCTGGGACTATGCAAACAGGACAGGGAGAGGTGAGGCATAGTAAAGACAAAACAGAAGATTAAGAACAGGGAAGTCACAAGAGTGGGAGGGAAAAGTGTTCAGGTGTGCCTCCTGCATGGATGGAGATGAGATCTAACTAAGCAGGCCTTCAGCACCTAAAACCCCAGTGCTTAACCACACACACCATTAAAGAATAACAGCATTGCCTACCAGGCAATCATATGCCAGCTCCCTCTGTGTCCTTTCCTTAATGGGACTCTCACAGTTTTCCACCATTATTCAATACCATCATTGTCGTTAAGAATGCTGTAGCATACCCTTCAACTAAGAGGATACATTTAGGACGCAGCAATAGATGGTTTTGCTTTGTTTGAGGTTTGATACATCAGGTGTAACATAGCACAGAGGTGTATTCATCAGTAAATACTAAACTGTGGAAGAACAGACTGGGACATGTATGTTGTACAGCACCTGGGAAAAGAGACATACAGGGAAAGACTTCCAAGAACAAGGACCAGGGTCCAGTGTCTGGACAGACCAGAATTTGAAGAGAAAGGAGATAGAGTGAATTAAGAAATGACCAGAACATGAGGAGGACAGTGCTTAGATCCTCTGTGTCCTACCCACTGCCTGCCTTGATGTTCATGAGAACATGTAGCATAGTCTCCTGGCTGGGGCTCTCTAGGCCTAATCTTTTGATTGAAAGTTGCTGCTGGTGGGTATAAGGTTTTCCGCCCATTTTAACAATGTTAAAGGCCATGTCACCAAACATTGAAGTATCTACACATGTAGATGTGTAGATGTACACATGTCAAACCCTAATAGAGACCTGACCTCTTGTGTGTGAAATAAGAAAGTCACAGCTTGATCTACCACCCCACAGAAAAGAGCCCTTGTGTCCAGCCTGTGGACTCTTGGTCATGCCAGGAATGCTTCTATTGGGATAACATAGACTCGGAAGGTGTCTTTGTTGTGTGTGGGAGTCACCTCCACCCAGAAGATGAGTATGGAAGGCTGTTACTACAGCACAAGCCAACTATGAATATTTAACTTTTCTAGTTCTGAATGATTTTATGGGTGCCTTGCAGTGTCTTCAGAAACATGTTTCTTCAAGGCCTCATAAAAATAAGTATTGTTTCTTCATTGGTACACAATTCTAATGGAAATGAGGACTTCTATTAACAATGGATTAGTGTCATTTTCACCAGAGATGGGTCTCTGGAGAGTCCCCAATTGAATGGGAACTTTGTACTCAACCAAACCCAGACAAGAGCAAGTTCAAAACTCACATGGACCTAGCCACCAAACATCCAAAATGCTAACTCTAGCACCAAGACATTTCACCTCCTTCATGAGGGCTCATGCCTGGAGGTTTCAGAGGTCCACCTCAGAAACCAATAACAAAATTTCTTCTAAGTGATGTTTAAGTATCCCATATTATTTGATTTCTTATATAGAAGGTAATAAAATGCCATTGTGTCTCCAACCAGTGTGAGGTTCACTTCAATTCGCAATCAGTCTGCATGGGGAACAGAGCTAAACAGAGAATGCACAAAGGAGGAATCCCTAATACCTGAGAGACACTTGAAGAAATGCTCAACATCTTTAATCATCAGAGAAATGCAACTCAAGACGACTCTGAGATTCCATCTCACACCTGTCAGAATGGCTAAGATCAAAAACTCAAATGACAGGGGGGCCAAGATGGCGGTGACCAACAGACGCATTTTGAACGTGGGAGAAAAGAGTCATAAAAAACACAGAGTTATTGGACACTGTGCAAAAACCGGAGGGGCTAGACCCTCCAGGAACACTCACAGCTCCCAAGGGACTGTTAAAAGTCCCAGGGTAAGGCTCTCTCCCCATCTCTCTCAGACATGGAAGCCACTAAATCTGGGATTCGGGAACTCCCATTTTGAGAGGCGCCTGGTAAGATCAACCCCAACTCACAGCAGGCAGAACCAGAGGCCACATGGTGATCGCCCACTAGCCTACTGGGCTCCCAACAACTCAGGAAGTCCTTATAGCTACTTAGGAAACTTTGCAGGATAGTGGAAGTCTTAGCAAGGAAGAAACAGGGCCAGTGGTCCACAGCCGCTCAAGCCGTGGAGGATCCGAGAGAGCGGGAAGCGGGTGGGCAGAGCACTCAGGGTGGGAAGCGGGCACAGGTGAGCAGGAGGGGCTGGGGCACCCACGGCAGAGCAGTTGGGGAGGGAGGCTGGTGCAGGCGGCGGGCGGGGCCAGGGATCCGCGTACTCGCGGCTGAGCAGCAAGGGAGGGAGTCCCGCACAGGCAGTGAGAGGAGCCTGGGATCCGCGTACTTGAGGCTGAGCAGCTAGGGAGGGAGTCCCGCACAGGCGGCG